>PVJS01010222.1:0-48545 GCA_004027185.1 Glis glis | reverse complement strand
TGTGTGGTGTGGTGTGGTGTGGTGTGTGTGTGTGTGTGTGTGTGTGTGTGTGTCGGTGTTTATGGGTGGTATTGGGGATTGAACTAAGGAGCACTGTACCTCTGAATGACACCCCCAGCCCTTTCCTCTGTGTGTGTGTGTGTGTGTGTGTGTGTGTGTGTGTGTGTGTGCGCGCACACGTGCGCGCACGCATGCGAGGTTCTAGAAATTGAACTTGGGCATTCTACTTCCGAACTATACTGCCAACCCTATTTTATTTTTTATTTTGAAACAAGGTCTTGCTAAGTTACCATGTACTGGCCTCAAACTCAAGACCCTACTGTCTTAGTCTCCAAAGAACTGGAATTACAGGCATGTGCCACTATGCCTGGCTTATATGTACATGTGTTCTCGCCCATTACACTGGATTTGAAGTAGCTTGCATTAAATCATACAAAATAATCAGTAATATCAGGACAAGAGAAAGTCTAGATTAGAATACAGAAAGCAGGAACTGAAGGTGAGGCAGAGACTTGAACAAAGTGAATCAGGACAGATATTTTGATTAAAATATACAAATTTGACTCTGAGCATTCTGCCAATCTAGGCAAAAAAGGAAATGTGGTCATTCATACCTTATCCAAAGGGGGAAAAATAGCAGATCTTAAAACAGGAACTTTCCCTAGTACTGAGCCCTAAAATGAAATTTTCATGTGACGCCTCAATGAAAATTATTGTGCAATTTTGAGAAGCAGAAGATATTCTGTAATAAGAAAATTTCATGTTTGATTTGCCTTTCCTATAAGTCTAGGTTTTTAATGTAAAACAAAAAGAATGACCTCATGAGTACTTTTCAAAACACAGAAAACAGTTTGTACAAGTTTTAAAAAAGAGACAAAGGGGATAGCAAAAATACACTAACAGTTTCATTCTACAAGGAGCTATCAATTTTTTTCTGCTATCTTTCAGTTTCAAACGCAAATTAAAAAAAATTGGGAAGCATCAGTGGTGAGCACTAAATATTCTTCAAAGGAGAACAAATATCACTGTTAGGAGGTATTGTTTGCAGTTCACACAGTAAAGTGATGATCTGTAGGATTTACTCATTTGGAAGCCGTTTACTGAGTACCACCTGTACTAGAAGCCTGATATAGTAACATTGTCTTCTAAAAGGTGCCCCCCTTGGTATGGCTGCCCAATGAACCAGTGGTTGTTAACACATTTGTCTCTCTGGGCCTTAATTTCCTCACCTAGAAAATAATGGTTTCAACCTGCAACAATATGATGATAGCAATTTCAAGAACTGACCTCCACCCAGATGGCTCTTTGCTGAGTGAGCATTTTTCGGGGAATCCCATAGATACTACCCACTATAAAGGTACACACTGCCTTATCAGCCCTGCCTTGCAAGTCTGTATTTATATGATTCTATTATTATCTATAAAGGTACACACTGCCTTATCAGCCCTGCCTTGCAAGTCTATATTTATATAATTCTATTATTTTCTTCCTCAGTGAGAGGACACTCTTGAGTCATCAATCTTTTTTTTTGGGGGGGCGGTACTGGAGAATGAACCCAGGGGCATTCTGCCTCCGGGCTACACCCCCAGCCCTATTTTTTATTCTTTATTTTGAAATAGGGTCTCACTAAGTTGCGGAGGGCCTCACTAAGAAGCTGAGGCTGGCGGAGAACTTGGATCCTCCTGTCTCAGCCTCCCAAGTACTGGGATTACAAGCGTGTGCCACCACGCCCGGCTTTGAGTCAATCTCCACTGCTTCTCCCTCACTCTGCTCATCCGGGTCTTCCTTCTTCTTAAAAGAATTTGTTTTCACCAAGGTCAAATCATTTAGAACATCTCTAAAAATGTCTAATGGTATGGGAAAGTGCTTGTGAGATTCTAAGAGAAAAAAGCAGAATATAAAACTATAAACCATATAAATCCCAATATGTAAACAACTTGAATTGGCCCCTCCTCCTAAAAAGAAAGACTGGGAAGAAATATGCTAAAATTCTAATAGTAATAGTTCTCCAGGGAAAGAGATCATAGAAAATTTTTGCTTTCTTATTTTTAACCATTATTTTTCCATGAATTATTCAATACAGATGATGTTACAGAAGTACATACATATTGACAGAATTTTTCTATTTCTGGCCAACTTCCCACAGTTCCCATGATCACCTAAAACCCTGGGTAGCGGTGTTCTTAAATTGTTGGGAATGGGTAACAGAATAAGACACAGGACTATTCAGAATCTGAAACTACATTAGCTGTGTATCCCAGGACAAATTATCTCAGTCTAGGTCTCCACTATTACAAAAGGGGGAGGGGGATAGTATCTACATCTCACTAGCTATGTTAAGAGGATTAAATGACTCAATAGGTTATCACCATAACCTATTATACAGAAGTGTTCACTTACAATCTTGAGAATATGGTACTTATCTGGATTAAAGGTACTGTTTTTAGAAAACTGAGTTTGATTAATTCCATCACAAAGTGTTGTTCAAACTCCCCCTTATCATCTCCCTGTTGGAACTAGGGGTAAATCAGGAAAATGGGAAGGGGAATGGAGACCATTATGTGTGACTACAAAAAAGAAATTCTATGAATTTGTAACATTCATTTCATGAAACAGAATTCATATGTACAAATGTGAGTATGACCAAAATACAATCTACCATGAGAAAGGATTACAAAATGAAAAAATACTTCAAGATACGAAAACTATAAGCTAATTACATTCAGTACAATAAAGAACAGATTTAATAAAGAGAGAGACAAGCTGCAGAAATTAGATCTCAAGAAAAGGTAATCTTGGGTGTTGTATTATTATCATATATATAACAATATAATTGCATTGTACTATATAAGTTTCTATCTTCTGATTCCATTTATAACTCTTCCAAAGAGAGGGAAAAAAATTCCCTGTCCCCTTCCCACAGGTGACTTTAAGAAAAAAAAAAAAACAGTGATAATGGATGTGGGGTGGGGAAGGAGTGAGCAGTAGTACCAGCTCACTCAGGACAGGGTAAATGCTATTTGGAAATAATGTCCACCCAAGTGAAGTACCTGAACTCATCCAGACAGAGCAAACAGCTTTAGAATGTGCTTCCGACTGCCTAGGGGGTTAATCCACTCCTGAAACCTCAATGTCCAAAGATGAGATCCCTTTACCTTCAAACACAAAGAACATTTGGATTTAAAAATCAGTATTAAAGGAGCTATTAAAGAAAAAAAGCACAAGGGATATAATATTTTAGGAGCATCCTTAACTGCAATGTAAAGACAGGCAAGATGCAAAAATGGAAAGTGACAGGAGTTATAAAAAGAAAGGTTAGGAAAGACAACTTCCTATGGTTTAGCTAAATCAGAAAAATAGAGGTATTCATCACCACATATCCCACCCACCCTTTCTTGTCCCCATCTCTTTCTGTGTATGCTTTGCTTCTTCCAAACATATAGGATAAAGAACACAAGTGCTGTGCTGAGGAAAATGATCAACCAGAAATTTTCATGGCAGTGCATGATAAATCTGAGGTTAAAAATATATATGGCTTATATTAAATGAGGTCATGTCATATTCCCTGTTGTGATGTTTTAGGAGACATTATCTAGCCCAGGAATCCTTATGCTGGGATTTCAAGGTAAATCTCCCCAATCATATGCATATGTATTTCTGTGGAGAGAGGGCCAAAGTTTTCACCAACTTCTCAAAAAAGCTTAAGATCTGAAGAGGGTAACAAGTATTGAGATGCAGTGGAGAACAAGCCTAATATGATCCAGGCTCCATTCCTCAGTGTGTGTGAAGGGAAAGCAGGGGAAAGGCTAAGGGAGGTAGTAATCAATTGAGCACAGATCAGCCCTGAGATAACCAAATATTTGTATCTTTGGGGAAGGTATGAATGACAGACCAAAGGTTCAGTGAAAATCCCAGCTGTCCGATGGAGATGCAAAAGAATATCCCTCTTACCCTTATCCTACCAAGAACAGGAAGCGCACAATGGGGAAAGCTGGATGGAAGTTTCACCTAACTACTCTGTGACCCAGACTAGTATTTCCCAAGGTGGACAGGAGAAAAAAAGCCTGCCTCTTCCCACCAAGTGCTATGACAGAGTTAGTATACTAAAGCAGAGTGGAGATCCTAATAGAGTGATAGCCCTTTCACATGTGAGAAGAATACATGTGTAGCATTTTGGGGAAAAGTTGGTCTCTAGCAAAAAAATGAAGGGCCTTATGTTTCCCCTCATATGTGGAAGCTAGGGAAAATTTGAGGTACAAAGGAGACTCCAGATAAAGGAGGAGAAACCCCAGTGGAGTGATGGAGGGAGTTTAGAGGAGGGAGACATGATGAAGGGAAACACTTCAATTGACACTGTACACATACAAAATTATCAATGCCAATCTCAATATCATGTACAGGGAAGGGGAGGGATCCAGGGGTAAGATAACCAAATGCTGTGTGCATGTATGTCTCTATCACTCTGAACTTCATTATGATGTATGATTATAATGCACCAATGAAAATCAAAAATAAATAAGCAAATAAGCATCAAATCAGCCAGATGGAAAGAATAAGCTCTGAACTTGGACTCAAGAGGCTCCAAATTCTGTTTCTGGTCTGTCTTTTGTCAACTGTGGCCTTGGAACAGTCACAGTCAACATTTATTGAACACCTTAAATTTGCAAGCATTTACATTCTTTCTGAAAACTGTCAGTAATGCTGCAGTAATTAATATGAAATAAGGCACAGAGATGTTCTGTGAAGTGCTAAAATCCAAAGAGCCAGCAATTTGCCAAGCTAGAAACTAGCTGCAGGTTTTTTTTTAAAAGTCACATTATTAAAATATTCTTAGGACAAATCTTATTCTGCTATCACTAATATACTTTAGACTAGGTAAACAGCTCTACAGTCACACACTAAAGATCATTCTCACAGAATCCACAAATCCTATGAAATGGTGGAGTTTTTACACAGAGACCTCTAAAAGCCATTAGTGAGACTTGTCTAATCAGCTGTCATTATGTAATCTGAAGCTCATAAAGATATTTTTCTATGGAGGACTGCTTTGATTAGAGAAAAAGAAGAAATACAGTGTATGGGAGAGCAAACATTATTGAAAGGTAAGAAAATTACTGTAGAGCAGGGAGGGCAACAAGAGTTGTGTGCATGTATTTTTCTAACACTAGGTACCCCAATATGATGTAAAATTACAATGCACCCAATAAAAAAGTAAGAAAAAGCAAAAAGAAAATTACTGTAGAAAGATGTCGGAAACTACAAAACAGACCAAATAATTCTCTTCCACAATTGACAGGCAGGCTCCTGCCAGATGTTTGAAATAGAATTAGCCTCTATGGACTACAAAGATAGAAATAAACTGCACAACTATAAATAAATAAATAAATAAATAAATAAATAAATAAATAAGCACAGGAGCAAAAATAACTATCTAGGGAAGGAGTATCTTTTGTTTTATTTTCCCCTAAACTAATTTCAGATTGTTCCCTCCTCCCCCCAAAAAAATCTGCTCCTCCCAGCAGTACCCACAAATACTGATGAAGCAGTATATGTTCCAAGGCATCTGAAAATGTGCTAAAGGGAGGTCAAACCATAGCTGCGTTCTGGAGAAGCTAGGTTTAATCAGTGTATCTGCAATGTTTCAAAGCATTTTCAAACCAGGTAGTATCACCTTAACAATAACAAAGCCAACCTTTCTCTTCAAAGGATTTGTGTCTTTTCCTTGCAGAAAGATTACAATACTCAGCTGATGGTGTTAGATGGTTTACATGCTTTCTCCTTCTATATGGGGGAGAAAAGTCAGTAAATTCATGTTTATTCATATGATGAACACTTATTCTGAGCTCTGATGTACCAGACCTTCCAGGTGCTGTCAAGCAGAGGGCAGTGAAGACAGAAAAGGCTCCTGCAGCTGCCGTCCCAGCGACGACAAGCAAACACAACATGAGATGACAACCTGCATCCTTGGGTCTACTCAAATGCTTCGTGTTCCCTAAGGAAAATATATGCCTTTAAAATGAACAACCAGGAAATCAAGCTTATGCGTCAAAGGCCTAGCTTCATGCCTCACAAAATAATACAGCACAAGAGAATGGTTGCAGGCTGAGAAATCAGGAGACCTGCAATGCAATTTTTTCTCTGCCATTAAATACAATCAAAAGTTTAAAATCATCCAATTTTAACCTGTTACCTCACTAATTTGTACAATTTTATGTTATTGTGTATCAGTTAAAAGTAAATTCAATTGAAAATATGTTAAAGTGAACAAACAATTTGAAAAAATCATCCCATATTAAATTCATCCTAAATGAAAAACAATGACTGGGTTTACCATGTTTTACATGGTGATGATGATAACAGTAAATAATCGTACAATAGCAATGTCTAGGTGGAGAAAGCTGACATTTTAAAGAGTTAAAGCAGGGGGCCACACATGGAAACAGGCCACGAATGAAATTCCAAGTGTTGTTTTTTTTTTTGCTAAGTACTGAAATTAGAATCAACTATTGCTACTGTGCCTTCATGTGCTAATATTCCACAAAAATAAGTGGAAAAAGCCTGCTTCACTAAAAATATAGTCTAGAAACCCTAACAACCTCAAGTGACCAGAAAATGAAAATAAGAGTGGCCAGTGGTCAGCAGAGAGGAAGCAACAAGACAAGAATTAGTTTAAAAACCGGGAAGAGGGCTGCGAGGGAGGAAAGGCATAGCTCAGTGTAGAGTGGGTGCTTAGCATGCACAAGGCCCTGGGTTCAATCCTTGACAGCCCCACCCTCTCCCCACCCCAAATGACAAGAGTTCTAGACTCCTGACAAGAGTTCTAGACAAGAGATGGAAAACAGTGTACGTGAGAGCTCCACACAGAAAAAAGGCCTCGGGCTAACATGGAGAGGAGGCCACTCAAAGAGTATTACTAGATTTTCTTCCCAATACTTAATTTTATTTCAAACAAGCAAATCTCTTGAATTTTTATCATTTGCAGACCTTTATTGGAAATATGGCACCCATGAAAGCCACCATTTTCAAGAATTATCCCAATATTGGTTACACAAATAAAAGTCTTAATAAAATTACCAAAATTCCACCAAAAACTGCTATGTATCAGTGACAGGATGGTTTGTATCTGTCAATATGCAGGGTTTCAATATGCAGCCTGGCTGGAGACAGACAACTTGGATTACAGGCCCATATCAGGGAGGCTTATTTTTCTCACTCCATTCTATCAAATTAGAAATTCATGACTCAGAGGTCACCAGCCAAAACATCAATTATTTGGTCACTGTCAGATAGCCCCACATAAATGAATGAAACAGAGATCCCCAAATTACAAACATTTCACATTAAATGTCTAAGGGACACACTAAAACTAAAATTTGATATTTTAATTAGGGAAATTATGAGGATTAGATTCTGACCCTTGACTCAATTATGCTCTGGGAGCTATTCATATCCCACTGCAGTATTTAGATGCTTTTAAGAAATATGCCCAGCAATTTCATCAACTTTGTCCTCTAATAAATTAAAATTATCAAGGCTTAGTAAAATAGAAACAATTTACTAATTCCAGTATCCAATCTAACTATTTAAAACTGTGATATTTTAGCCGGGCATGATGGTGCATGCTTGTAATCCCAGTACTTGGGAGGCTGAGACAAGCGGATCGCAGGTTCGCGACCAACCTCAGCTACTTAGTGAGGCCCTCTGGAACTTAATGAGACCCTGTTTCAAAATAAAGAATAAAAAATAGGGCTGGGGATGTAGCTCGGAGGTAGAATGCCTCTGGGTTCAATCCCCAGTACCGCAAAAAAAAAAAAAAACCCACACCTGATATTTTCACTCAGAATGGAAATGGCTTTATTGGCATTGACTGCATGGGGTAAAAAATGTGATCTCTTCTCCCATGTCAAAGATTCATGCAGTCACCTTTCTCCTTAGAGGCACTAAGGAAAAGTCTCTTAATCACCTACCACACAATTTTCACTCGGCACACTAAAATGAATACTCAGAGATCAAAATTCCAAATTTATTATTTTCACTATTTCCTTCCATACTGAATTAAAATTAGAAAGCATATTAAATTATTTCATCAAGTCCAAAACTCCACTGAGTATAAGAAGGAAAGAGGCCTAGCAATTTAATTATAAGACATCATGGATTAAAAGATGCATCCCAATTTCATAGACAGTCAGGTGGGGGGGCGGGGAAGGGTCTTGAAGCAAATGAAGCTGTTTCCTATAAAAACAAAATTGTACTCTGTCAGTACTGATTCCATTTTCCATTCTATATATCATAGCTCACCATACTATTACATAAAGCCTGTTCTCTTGAATCATGGATTTTCCATGATAAACAAAAAAACACCCAGCACTTTTCCTTCATACAACACATAAGCTCAGAAAGAACAATCTTGTGCAGATCAAGTGAGACTGAAATATCTAATAATGTGTGCAATTTAGTGGTAAGTGCTTTTGCATAGTGTATGAGATTGGTATTAGGCAGTATTATCCAACTTTCATTTTGTAAAAGAAACAACACAGCTACTCTGTTTTCTCTCCAAACAGTAATTACCATCAACTTTGTAGCTCCTTTTACTAGATTCTCTGCAATAGTGTGACTTGTGCTTGTTCCTGTTAAAAGAAGGCTACTTTGAATGATGCTCTGGTAGTTCGGACTCTTGTTCATCCTTAGAAGGAAGATTTATTATTTTTGGAAAATGTAAAATATCTTATTTTACATTTGTCCTGGAAAAACTCTTGATTTACAAAAAAAGTCACTGCAGCTTAGTTTTAAATCTTACAAATGTTTTGAAAGCACTATGCCACCACTTGACAAAGTTTTATAAATAGCCCAAAACTCTGGGGACTACAGACAAATGCCAATAAAAGAAGCCAATAAAACCTATTTTCAGACATGTGATGTTGTAATTCCTATTCACACTTTTCTTTTTCAATTGCTTATGTAAATCTCCATACCTCTGGATTCTCACTCCCAGCAGATAAGACCAACTGCAGTTTCTCATCATGGCTAATGGCATGTGGGTGGGATAGTTCAATGTTGCTGGAGAGCTGTCCTGTGCACTGTAGGTTGTTTCCTAGCACCCCTGGCCTCTGTCCTCAACATGCCAGTAGAACAACAAACACCTCCCCTCAGGTCCTGACAACCAAAAATGTGCCAAACACTTCCCAATGTGCCCCAGATCACAAATGCCAATTCCCCTGAAAACACTGACTTGGGTATGAGAGTTCTGTTCAACTGCCATGTTTATATAATTCTGAGACAACAGTGTTCTACTCCTAGCACTAAATGGATCCACTGCTAATCCATTTCTTAGATGGAACTATGAACACAATAAAGAAAATGAAAAATATAAACGTATCAATTATGTAATTGGTTTAAAAAATTTTAACCCAAACTACCCTATTAATTTGAGTATTACCCAACACGCAATGACCAACTAGTACGCATACAACCCTTAAGAATTTAACAATTATTAAGAATGTAAAAACGTTTTCTAGGAAAATCATTATCTTTCTTATACTTCAGTATGTAAAGTCTATGTGAACATTATTGCTTCAGTGCCTTTTCCTCTGAAAACATCAAAACTTAAGGATAGAAAATAACAGTTTAAAAAATTTAACTGCCATTTTAAACAGTAAGCATTTACTGCCAAACTGTGATATAGGCGAGGACGATGCAGAGTCTCACAAATGTGCTAAGGCCTAGGACCTCTGATCTTCCCAACTCAGTATCCCAAGTACTGGGATTACAGGTGTGCGCCACCATGTCTGTTTATGAACTACGTATGTGAATAAGCCCAATGAACCAAATTTTGGATTTAAACATAGTCTAAAATATTGTCTTTTCCTGTAAAAGTCATAGGTAAATTTAGCTGTATAATACTGATTCACCCTTCTAAATATAGAGACCACTATATATAGTGCTCATTGATGTTACTTTGCACCTCTTTAGATTGCCTTTGGGAGTTTGTTTTTCCATTTCTTGATATTCTTAAATCACTTTGGATAAATCTATGTATGTTATTCCTTCTAGATACCACAAGAAATGCTATCACAGGATTAATCTATGTATGATGAAATATATGGTCATAGTTAAATGGCACTCATATAAAACAACAACCTTTAGCTACAACCCCTAAATGTTGGCACTAAAAATAGTTATGCACCTATTATATTTCAATTAGTAAACCAGATACTTCCCATATTACATCTGAAAGGTAGCTAGGTATTCGTTTCCCCAATTGTCACATGAGTAGAATAGATAAGTCACAACCACAATTCAAAGCTAGATTTTCCTAGCTACCAAGCCAAAGTTCTTTTCAATGTACCATATAAATGTTTATGTCCTGTGACTCTGATTCCTTTGACGGAACTCTAGAGTAAGGTTATAATTCAAACTACTCTGAAGAAAAAAAATGTTTTCAAATGGACATCAAAAATTATTTAAAGGGCTGGGGGAGCTCACTGGTAAAGGGCATGCTTAGCATGCCCAAGGCCCTGATTTAAATCCCCAGCATACACACATATACAGAAATTGTTTATAATAACAAAATTAGTAATTACCCTTATATCTAATGACAGGAAGATATTCAATAAACTATGATATTCATACCTTCAATAGTTTACAGTACAACTTTAATAATGATGAGGATCATTCAATAACACAAGAATGTGTAACTTAACGTGAAATACACACAAAAGGTAAAACACTCCAAAACTGAAAAGTATATTTTAAAAGTTCAGAAGAAAATACATCAAACTAGTAGCCATCATGTTAAAGATGATATAAGTTGGATAATTTTTCTTGTTTTCTAATTTCTCTGAAATATTCTAATAATTTAATCATTCAAAAAATATTTAAAAGTAAAGAGCTTAGCAAGGGCTAAAAGTTCAAATAAAGTACATTCTGTTCTCCGATTCATAACAAAATTCATATGCTCACAAAAGTGATAGTTAAGTTTAAAGATATAGATAAGATAGGAAGAGAAAAGGCAAAAGAAAGATGCAAGAATTTGAGGAGTTCAGTAACTGAAGCATTTCAATAGGTAAACCAGATGTTTCTATGGAACTGCAGAGGGTCCAGGAGACAAAAATTCACATGTCAAAGGGGCACTTAAATCAAAGAGCACGTAAGTAAGACATCCAATACAGAGCTGCCCATTATACTGAAGGATCAAGCTGCACTACGCTTTCAGCAAAACTCAAAATTAAAATCAGTTGAAAGCTGCTGATTAAGAAAGCACTGGCAAGATGAGAAGACTGCTTCCTCAAGCATTTTACTGGGAAAAGGAAGCTCGGCAAACACAGGTCAGAACACAGAGGCCAGAAGCATATTTGAGACAATTAAAAAGTAAGTTACCAACCGTGATGAGCACACGCCCATTTTAGTTGCTTTTGCTGCCACTATCATCTCTCTTCCCCAGCATCTCTCTTCTGCGTTACTTTTATATAGATTAGGCAATCTTACAGACATGCCCTCTGAGGATTTCCTATCTGCAGAGGCAGACAAGTCCCAGCACCCGGACAAAACACTTTTCAGGTCTACTGCACATTTCCAGAGAAGAGATGCTTACTTGGGTTAAATTACTCACAGTAGGTAAAAAGTAAAACCTATTCCAAGTGTTTGGTCTGTACTTACTAAATTTACCTTCCCTACATAATTAAAATGGGTGTTTATTAAGGATATATAGAATAATATGAAGCCCTTAAACAGCAAATATTTGACTTCTTGGGGGTAAAATTCTTACCTTCCAATTAATTGCCTTTTATATTTATTTATTTGTTGGTATTGGGGATTAAGGCCAAGGACATTCTACCTCTAAGCTACACCCCCAGTCCTTTTAATTTTGAAACAGAGTCTGGCTAAGTTGCCAAGGCTGGCCTCACACATACTGGGATTATAGGGGTGGGCCATCACGCCCAGCCGATTAATTGCCTTTTACTTCTACAACCTAATCAATAGAACACATAAAATGAAATGTTTACTGTGTGGTTTGCTATGGTTGTGACCCATGAACTTTTTCAGAGAACTCTGCTTAGATGATAATCATCTGACACTAAATTATGACTAGTCCATTAAGTGCCTGTCCAGGGAAAATCAATTGAACTCATGAATGTTAAAGGTCAAAACATCATCTCAGAGAGCCAGGTGTGGTGGTGCATGCCTGTAATCCCAGTACTTGGGAGGCTGAGACAGAAGGATTGCAGTTTGGAAGACCAGCCTCAGCAACTTAGCAAGACCCTGTTTCAAAACAAAAAAATAAAATAAAGCTGGGGGTGTAGCTCCAAGGTAGAATGTCCCTGGGTTCAATCCCCAGAATCAATCAATCAATCAATCTCTCTCTCTCTCTCTCTCTCTCTCTCTCTCTCACACACACACACACACACACACACACACACACTTCAGACTACCTACCACCTACTAAACAATAACAGTTTACAGATGACACCATAAAATAAAAATGTCAAGAGACACCTGCACATCTATCAGCAATAATGGTAAATAAAGCCATATTACACATATTAAGCAAAATCACTTTTCATTGCTCTATAGAGACTAGCCAATAATACTTGACTATTTACTCCAACTTTGAACTTTACTTGAATATTAATCTCCTTGGACTACGACAACAATTATTATAGACAGGGTGGCTTGAACAACAGAAATGTATTTTCTTACAGTTCTGGAGCCTGGGAAGTCCAAGACAAAAGTTCCAGCCAATTAGGTTGTGGCAAGGGACTACTCCTGGCTTGCGGATGGCTGCCTTCTCGCTGTGTTCTCACACGACAGGAATTATCAAGCTCTCTGGTGCTAAATAAGGACACTAATCCTAGGAGACTATGGCCCCAGCCTGTGACCTCCGAAGACCTGCCTCCAGATACCATCACACTGGAGGTTAAGACTTGGATACATGAATCTGGGGGTGGAGAGGAATAGAAACGTTCAGCCCTTAACAACTTGTATTTAAATTTTTCTATTTAGTGATTCTGTGTGTGCAAGGGATGGATGGCATAAATTAAAATTTTTTATTTAAATCACAAAATGTTTTGAACAAAAAATGATTGATATTCATAGAAATGACTATATAAGAAAGAAATCCCAAGTGAGCAAAGTAAAAACAAATGCTGGTCATTGTGAAGATGCTGTGTTCTATATTCGCACTTAGGGGTTTATATAACCCAGGTAGGTTACATGTGTTCGATTCTTTTTAATTTTACATCATTTTTAAAGCCACAAGAATAACTTAAGAATAAAAAAGGCTAGGGATATAGCTGATTGCATCCACTATCAAACTCTTCTTATTGGACTATCTTTAAAGTGATGACTTAATGAACACAATTTTAAAGCAATGTTTCCAAAAGAACAGATACCATGATTCTTCTCTTTCTTAATATGAACTTTAAAATTACCTTACAGCTAATCCATTCCTATTATTCTGCTTGCCACTACTGCCGTTTTTCTAAAGCAATATGCCCTAATAAAACTGCTGGACCATTATTGATGGATGGAAGGAAAAACACAGAAATTCAGAATATCATGAAATCTTTTCCAGGCTCAGAATTATGACCAGTGCTAAAATTCAAAGATTGAAGGAAATAGATAAGAAAATAATTCTTTTGAACTGTAAATACACACTACAGAAAATATGCATAGCATGAAAACAACACAGCATTTTACAGTGTTTATAAAGCAGCATCCTGCAGATGTTATGATTAAGAATATCCACAATTTGTTCAATTGTAAAATGTTTTAAATGGTCAAATTAATAAGAAACTCATTTTATTTCAAATGCTTTTTTGAAGGAGTATGTAAATCATAAATATTTGTTGCACAGTCAACAAAGAATGTTACTTTACTGTTTATTTCATCAGAGGTACCTCCTAAAATATTTTTCCTAAAAGTTTTTATATAGAATGTAAATACAACATCAATCAGTATTTATAAAATGTGGCTGCGGCACAACTTATTTGATATGCAAAATCACTCAGTCTTTCAACTATAAAAGACTATGTCTTTTCCCTCTCTTATCTGTTTAAAATAACCTTCAAATTTTGATTTGTTATAGTGTTTGATTTAAAAAACTTAGCAGAGTTTGTCTTGAAGAGAAATGGAACATCTGGTGAAACATGTAACATTCCTCGTGATTGAATCTGCTGCTAATGTTAAGTATCCAATGTGAGAGCTTCAATCTCCATGCTACGCAATAAAAGTGTAACAGTGTACTAAGACGCATGTTCTTCAGCCATACAGTACTTTCTTTTTCTCAGCAATGTGGTAACAACTGGGCCTCATACATACACTTCAGTTCAAAACATGTAGCTGTTCAATACAGTGCTCCTACCATGTGATTGCTGATTACATCCCTCCCCCAAATATATCAACCAAGGCATTAATCAAGACAGGATGTGTGCTATTTCTTGTCTGTGATTCATCAATCTATTCTGCTTTCTTTCCAACTCACCGATAAAAACTTTGGAGTAGAAGAAATAGGAAAAGAAAACTGAGAAAGTCCAGATGAGCAGAAGAGATGGCACTATTAACTTAAAAAAGGCACACCATGCTCAGAAGCTTTTCCCCCCATTTATGTTTAACCTTCAATTTTCTGCTATAAACAGCAACACCAAAATTCTATGCTTACTGCAGTATAAACTGCCTTACATTTGTGACACTATTAAAAGCCCCTACTGTGCCATGAAAGGTTCCCAAACAAGGAAAGATCTGCACCGCAGGAGAGGAATCCACTTGTTTTCTGACAGCTGTGAAGGATCAGTCTCCTGGAGTAACAGATATCAACTGCAAACTGAGAAGTGTTTAGAAATAAAATGTTTCCATCACCTCACACTATCAGCTACTTCCATTAGTACCCATAAGACAGACCTGGATTTTACCCAGCATTTTAATACAATAAACTTTACTGACAGTAGAAAAGAGAATGCAATTACACACTAATCCTACTATTAAACAGAGGAAGTCATCAATGAAAGAGAGAACAAATGCCTCTGCCTCTTCCCTACTGGACTAAGCAACTAATCACAAAAGCCTTAGAGAATAGTTTAAAAATTCATGAGGCTTATTTTGGGTTTTATCTTCTGAATTAATTAAAACACTATTACCTAAAATATAAAAGCATTCAATATCTCATCAGAAGTTGACTTTACATCAAGTTCAAAGTCAATGATACACCCCACCCAAGGAGTGAATTTTGTGTACTATGTGGTTTTGTGGATATCCTGACTACCTGCTAATCAGAAAGGGTAATATAGTCTACATATCCTGGAAAGTAAAAGATGAATTGAGTTTAAGTCATCCCCTAGAACAACAGGAAGATATGAAAAGATATTCAAAAGTTACTTTGAAGTCAATCCCAATTCAGTTCTGGATGAATTCAACCAGTATTTCCTGAGCACCTATCTCTATTCCCAAATATGGTAAAAGTTGTCAGTGGCCTTGAATTAAGACACAATCCTTACCTTCAAGCAGTTCACAACAGGTAAGAAAGCCACATTAATAAATAATACCTGGGTGAAATATTCAACAGATGTACAGAGGGACTTAGAAGGGACTCCAGACAAAGAAGAAGAAAACTTTAGATGAACAAAGAAGGTAACCTAACTGAGGGAGTTGGGAGGGGAGGTGGAGGGAAACACACTAAAGCACATGATGTACATACACAAACTTATAAGACCCAATCACTGTGCTGAGCACGAAAGGGAGGGAAGGGGGAGGGAACAGGGTGGGATATGAGGGAGGGCTAAATGAGCAATGTGTGCATGTATGATTCTGCTACCCTGACACTTATCAAAATGTATAATTACAATGCACCAATAAATGAATATATAAAAAAAAAAGAATTGATACAAAGGGGACTGTGGAGACAGGGGCATTAGGAAAGCCTTTTCAGAGGAAATTGGTATCTGTGCTAGGTTTTGAAGAATGGCTAAGAGTTTGCCAGGCAGAAAAAGTATGAGCAGTATGCCAGTGTTTTCTAGAGGAAACCACGATACAAAGGCATGGAAACAAGGAAGAAAAAAAAAATCCTACACTATATCATGTGCACAGAAGAAAGAACAAGAAATGAGGCTGGACAGGAAGGCCTGAGCACATCTCAAAGAGACACAGGCCGGGAGACTTGGACTTCACTGTGCAGGCGAGGAGCTCCAGAGAAGTGTTTTTTGAAGAGTGACACTCTGGAACTTGTTTTAAGGTATCACTTTGGAGTGGAGATCAAACTAAAAAGGAAAAGACTTGGACAAGGAAACCTATTAAGAGGCTTACTGCAATAATGCAGGCAAGAGATGATAAAGGCCTGAAGTCAGGAAATGTGAGACTAAACAGAGAGTTAACAAGAATATTGGAATATATTCAACAATTTTACATGTTACCTTTAAAGAGGCTGGTCCAAAAGTAAGTGGGCCATCAGGTAAACATCAGAATTCCAGGAGGTATTTTGGGCCAGACATAATATTAAAGGAATATATACTGTAAAACAAAGTTTGCACATTCAAGAAAATTACTACAAATCTACATCATTACCTGCCTTATTAAAGGAATATACACTGCAAAACAAAGTTTACACATCCAAGAAAATTACTACAAATCTACATCATGAACTGCCTCCAACTTTTACTTCCAGAAAACAAGAAACAAATCACAAATAGGTACCATAAAATTCACAAGTCAACAGTGCAACCTGCAAGTTTTCAAATACACCATTAATACAATTTATATTATTTGTTTGTGTTACTACATTACCTTAGGACAAAATAAATGTACAAATTCAATAAAAACTGACTTAGCTATATTATAAGCTTCATGAAGTGGCTATATTTTTTTAAAGATAGAAGGACCAGAAGACATTGATTGAGGAATTTTTATAGAGTTTTAAAACTACCATTTCCAAAATGTTTTTCCCTTGGCTGCTTTCATTTCTGAAGTAATTTTCAATCTATTGAAAACCACCTAAGCAAGCAAGCAAAAAAAAAAAAAACCGCTTTATCAATGAGGTTTGCTAAGTTATTTGTGTACACCGTGACTCATTTTAAAGATACTTATAATAGAAACTCAGTCACAAAAGCAATCACTCGTTCACATAAACAACTTGAAATGTCTGAGACACCAATCTAGAATGAATCCGTTCTAAGCACTGCCTGCACATATACTTACAATACAAGCTAAGAATAAAATAAAAAGCTTTAGAAGGTCACTAGACATATTCTGATTATAGCTTTAACGTAAAAGTGTTATTGTCAATGCAAAGGAATAAAATATAAAAACAAATACCATCTAAATAACCCAATCTAATTCATAATTCCCCCCATTTTTATAATATTCACATTACTGGGGAAAACTAGAGAAATACGCATGGATTTCAAGGGAAAAAATAAAAAATTTTTGTAATAATTAACTACTGAAAAACCTACCACAAGCTAGACAGTAGTGAAATACAGAATATGCTCACATAATAGCTGTAAAAACAGAATGATGCCTAATCTACCTGGTATTTAAAACTTAAGATGATAAAGGTTATAAATGGCCAATTACATAGGGCAATTTCATCATACAAATATTTTGACATACACAAAGCTTTTAAAAATCAAGGAAGTCCAAATAAAAAGTAGAAACAACCCAAGTATCCACCAAGGGTAAAATGAAAGAATAAAATGTGATTTATTCATATAAAAGAATATAGGAATCAAAAATGAATGAACTAGAGGGGATGTGTCTCACAAAAATGAATGAACTAGAGGGGATGTGTCTCACAAACATAATGATGAGTAAAAGAAGCAAGATATAAAAGATATACTGTCACTGCATTTATAAAGTTCAAAAAACAGACAAATCAAATTCATAATGCATGTAAACACAGCTGTTAGAACTAAAAAAGATTAAGCTTCATGAAAGTCAAAATACTGGTTAGTTATAAGGAGAAAACAAGAGGGCTGTGATCAGGCAGGAATACTCAAGAGTGATCCTGTGGTAGTATCATGTTCTATTTCTTGACCAAAGTAATAGTTATGTAGATGTTTCCTTTATAATTATTCACTAAATTGTGCATTTGGTTTTATGTTCTTCTATAAATATCCTTTGCAATAGAAAAGTTTTTAAATGGGATATGGAAAATAATATTTTTAAATGATGCAAAGATCTCAAAATTAATGGTTAAAATATCTTAATTAAAAAAAAATATTTGTAGCTGGGCATGGTGGCCCACGCTTGTAATCCTACTACTTGGGAGGATGAGACAGGAGGATCCGGGTTCGAGGCCAGCCTCAGCTACTTAGTGAAGCCCTCCACAACTTAGTGAGATGAGACCATGTTTCAAAATAAAGAATAAAAAATAGGGCTGGGGGTATAGCTCGGAGGTAGAATGCCCCTAGGTTCAATCCCCAGTACCACAAAATAAACAAATAAATAAATAAACAAATAAATAAGTGTAAATGGCACAGTTGCTTTAAGAAGACAATCTGGCAGTTGTTAAGTTACACATAGAATAACCATATTTCGTCCTAAGAATGTACTCAAGAGAAATGAAAACATAATGTCCACACAATCTTACATACAAATGTTTACAGCCAAATGTCCACCAACTGATGAATAAACAAAATGTAGTATATACATTTAATGAACTACTGCTTGGCCATAACAAGGAATGGAGTTATGCTACAATATGGATGAACCTTGAAGACATTATGCTTAGTGAAATAAGCCAGTCATAAGAGGACAAAAGATTCCACTTATATGAGATACTTCGAAAAGGCAAATTCATAGAGACATAAAATAGATTTGGCTGGGCGTGGTGTTGCATGCTTGTAATCCCAGTACTTGGAAGGCTGAGGCAGGAGGATTGCAGGTTCGCAGCCAGCCTCAGCAACTTAGTGAGACCCTGTTTCAAAATAAAAGAATAAAATAAGGCTCAAGGTGCAGCTCGGAGGTAGAATATTTCTGAGTTCCATTCCCAGTACCCCCCCCCACGCACACACAAAATAGATTTGAAGTTACCAGGGACTGGAAGGGAAAAGGGAATGATAAATTACTCTTTAATAAGTACCAAGTTTTTGTGTGGGATGATAAGAAAGTTTGGAAATAGTGGTGATAACTGTACAAATATGTGAATATAATTAATGCCTCTTAATTATACTTAATATATCAATACAAGTGAAAGCATTTTTCTAAACTCATCTGTTTAGAAATAATGTGGATGGCAAAGAGCCGGGCGTGGTGGAGCACGCTTGTAATCCCAGTACTCTGGGAGGCGGAAACCGGAGGATCCGGGTTCGCGGCCAGCCTCAGCGTGCGCTCTCTCTCCTCCCTCCCTCTCTCTCTCTCTCTCTCTCCCCCGTCTCTCTCTCTCTACTTAGTGAGGCCCTCCGCAACTTCGTGAGACCCGGTTTCAAAATAAAGTATAAAAAATAGGGCCGGGGGTGTAGCGCGGAGGTAGAACGCCCCTGGGTTCAATCTCCGGTACTGCAAGAAAAAAAAATGTGGATGGCAGAACAATCCAAATTATATTTTTAAGTGACTATAAATTTCTGAATTAAACATATCCAAGAGTTGAATACATAAACAGGTTTCATTCTCTCATCCAATAATTAATTACAAATTAACAAAAAACTAAGGCCAAAAAAGTAAGCATAATATAAAAGAGTTCAGTGATATGGGTTGTGTATGAGTTCATTAATGACACAGCATTGAAACCAATGTGTTCTTTGTGCAGAATCATCAAGAACTCTAGAATACAAGTACATATTAAAAACACAAACATTGTAATCAAAGGCTCTACAATACTGAAAAGACAAATACCCTGTATTTTAGTTAATCTATTATGGGTAAAATAAATGGCACCAATAGGAAAATGTATATAACATAAACATATCCAAGAAGAACCAAGAGGGTCTGACATCTGGCAGTTTGATAATACCGATCTACCTGGCCCATACATGCTAATATATCCATGTCTATAATAATCTCATCACTGAATATCTATTTAAAGTGATTTCTACTTTCATAACTAGTACTAAAAACCAGTCATACCTGTTTTTAAAGGAGAACAAGCCCCAAGTTCTTCTTACCAGCTCTCTATTTATTCTTCTGTTTCCTACTATTCTATTTGCCTTAAGTGAAAGCAAAGAGCTGGTTTTAAGCAGACCTCTGACGGACCTTAACAATAATTCACTCATTCTATTGCTGAAAATATGATGGCAACGGATTGAAGGGACAAATATAATTCAAAGGAAAATCAGTCTTTCTCTTCCTCTAGCCTTTAATCCTATCAATAATGACACTTGTTGGGAATAAACTAGAAAAAAGCCCTTGAAGTTTGAAAGTTCTAACTGAGCTGAGGCACTCACGAAAAAGGCTGCTCTAGCAGACATTTACGCCTAGGAAAGGGAATACTGAACTATTAATTCTTCCAGATGGCTATAACATTACTTTGATCCTAACTACCATTTCTAGACTTGATTTACATTAGGGTCTAACTAAGCCACTTTTCTTACAATTCTCAGTGTGTAGAAGAAAAAGTCTAATACAATTAGACACAGCAAATAATAAAAAATTAGTTCTGCTGTGTACTCATTTTAAATAAAATAAAAAGTAAAAACAGGTAGAAAATGCTTTAAGTATATTTGTTAAATTAAGTAAATGAGTAAGAAACCTATTATCCTCAACACATTAAATACTCTGATAAGCAAACAAAATCTGAGGGCAACTTGAACATTTACAATGGTTAAGTCCATACAAATTTGCACCCAAATTAACTATGGTGTCTCTCTGAGAGAATACATTCAACTCTAAGGCTTATGGTGCAGATAAACTTTGTTGTAAGATCAGAGGGGCATTTTATAGTCCTAACACAGTTTACTACATTATTAAGCTTGATGGCAACTCCTAATGAGAGCAAATGCTGGTTAAACTATTAGTAAGAACTTTCACTTTCAGTTTATGAGTAACAATCCATTTGTAGACGGCATCCATGACACATGCACATAACTACACTTTGAAATGCTGACAGTGCTTTTGGGTGACTCCAGTTCAAAACCAAATGCCACCTTAGTTTTGATTCACTCCCCAAGCCCTACAAGCCTAGTTGTTCTTTTCTTTGGAGGGGGGAGGTCCGCTCAAAAAGCCCCAAGGACACTGCAAAACTCTAAATATAAGGACTCTTAAACTGCATGGCACTCTGAGTGGCATGATTAAATCTTTCACCATTCCATTCATCCCACCTGGGACATGAAAGACCCCTATGGTGTGTCCATACTGTGTATGCTACCCTCCCACTTGCCATCTCAGTTACCAGACTGAATGCTGTAGAAGCAGTATATTGTTACAATTGCTTTAATTTATTATTGTTGCTAATCTCTTACTATACCTAATTATAAATTAACCTTTATCATAGGAATGTACATTTAGGAAAAAACATAATATATATATATAGGGTTCAGTACTATCTGGTTTCAGGCATCCCCTTGGGGTCTTGGGATGTATTCCTCACAAATAAGGAACTACTGTTTATAAAATTTTGCAAGCACTCTAAAAGGTTCCCTAAATTCAATAAAAGTTCACCAAAATTTCAATGATATGACATAAACTAAAATTGAGAGAAAAGAACCATTGGAGACCCAAGATTCCTCTCAAAGGCAAAAAATTAAAAAAGACATATTTTTCAGGGCTTTGATTATTAAAAAAAACCTGAACACTATGGTAAAGACCAATTAAATATTCTGATATAAGAAATGACTACCTAGTCTATTAAGTCTGACTAGAATTAATCATTTAAAAATCTAGGCCGGGAGTGGTGGCGTGCGCTTGTAATCCCAGTACTTGGGAGGCTGAGACCGGAGGATCCAGGTTCACGGCCAGCCTCAGCTACTTAGTGGGGCCCTCCACAACTTCATGAGACCCTGTTTCAAAAGAAAGAATAAAAAATAGGGCCGGAGGTGTAGCTTAGAGGTAGAATGCCCCTGGGTTCAATCCCTGGTACTGCAAAAAAAAAAAAAAAAAATCTAATCTAATGAGAACTTAGGCAAAACATTTAGAGAGTATTTTGGCACAATAAATGACTAAGAAGACCTAATTAAAACAGGATTCCATGGCACAATTAAGGAACACTCTTGCAATACATTTTCACTTTATACTGTGGCATTAAGATATTTATTTTTAAATGTTATATTCATAATAATTATGCTTAACGAATCTATTCTCCAAGCTAAAATACTGAACTAGAAATGTCAAGGGAGAAATCAAACTAGAGTAGCATTGGTTTGGGCACTTACAATGGCATGAGGAAGCAAGTGTAAAATCAAGTTTCAGACACATCCCCAAATGAACTTTCAACTGGGCTCCTGCCACGCAGGCACCAGAAGGCATGTGGACCTTTGGACTAGGCCAAGCTGCAATTCACTAGCTTTGGTTAACCATTGAAAAAACCCACTTCTTCCCCTGAATTACCTAGCGAGTGAGACAGCAGCCAATCTCTTTCTTACAAAACAGCCTGACTCTTGTTAGCATGAATTACAATTTCTGAGAAGTAAATGGTGTAACAAACACATACCATATAAGTTTAAGCTTTAAATACAGCCACCATTTTACAAAACCTCAGAGCACATTTTCAATACTGAATCTGTGTTTTCACGAACTACAATCCTAATTAGCCCAAATAAATAAAATTTTCTTTGTTTTCCAATAGGTTGACTTTCTCAACTAGGATTTTTTTTAACTTAGAGTCAACAGTATTTTAATATCATATTTGACTAAGAGAACACTGGGCCTTCAACCAGTTTTTATAGTCCACTGAGAAGTTACCTTCTAATAAATCCCAAGTTCTCCTGACATGAAGCTTAATTTTATCTTTATACCAATGCCATACTTTTTGCTTGCTTGCCTCTTTCTACTTGGGGATAAAATGGAACTGATTTATATGCCATAAAAAATCTTCATGGAGAATATTTCTTAAAGTTCAAAATTTTCAATACTCAAAGTTAATGTCCAGAAAAGCATACAATTAAAAGCAGAACTATTATGTCTCATGAACACCAGGTGAGCTTTTAGCCTTCTATGACAATGATGCAGGAATATATAAGGAAGACAAAATACTAAATTTGACTGTATCATGTAATCAAATACAGCTAAAGTAAAAACAAAAATAGTAATGAATGTCTAGTTTGTGGGAAATTACATTTTTCATCTTAAAACTAAGCATCATTTGGACATTACAAAATTTTAGTCACTGTTCATTCATGTCTATAAGTAATAACTTAATAGAACAGCTTCCCTCTAAAGTGAGGAGTGCCATTTTTCAGGGCCATTTTTTTCTAGAAAAAAGTTTTAATTACTTTTCAAATGGCACCACCCACATTATAATGAATCACAGAGCTGCACTGATAAGTGGATGCTGAATGCTGAGCTGGGCAGTTCACTAGGCTAATCCATTAAACATTTTAACCCCACAGCTGGAAAGAAGGATGTCTTTTACTGTCAAGATGTTATGTACAGCAAGGAGTGGTAGTGCATGCCTGTAGTCACTTTACTTGGGAGGCTGAAACAGGAGGATTGCAGGTTCCAGGCCAGCCTCAGCAACCTAGTGAGACCGTTTCAAAATAAAAAATAAAAAGGGATGGGGGTGTAGCTCGAAGGTAGAATACCCCGGGGTTCAATCCCCAGTATGAGAGAGAGAGAGATCGAGCAAGTGAGCGTGCAAGAGAGAGAGAGAGCGCGAGCAAGTGAGCGTGCAAGAGAGAGAGAGGAAGGAGAAGGAAAGAAGGAAGAAGAAAGAGGAGGAGGAGGAGGCGGAGGAGGGAGAGAGATGTTAGGTAGATAGGCAGATATGAGCAGGAGTGGGGGGATTATGACTTGCTCCACTTGGAGTGACAAAAGATCGATCACTCCATCTCGGGTGACAGAGAACAGAGTCCATAAACCATATCCTTCATAACCAGATACCACCTTCCTAAAACTAAACAAAATCAGATGTAACTGGCCTACAGGGCATTCCACCTTTGGAGTATGCACAGAGCACTAAACCTTTGGGAAGTATTCCAACATGGAGGAGTCAGTGCAGACGCACTAGGTGGTGGTGTGATATAGCAGCAATCACCCCAAATACCTAACAGATGAGGAGGGAGGTTGCCAGACTGAATATAAAAACCCACCACGTGAAAGACAGCCTACTGTTTCCACTCTTGGAATGGTCAGCTCCACAGTTCTCTGGGATGTACCAACCTATAACTTCCTAAGGAAAGGGGAATTCACTTCCACCTGTCAACATCTGCATTAAATGAATTTAGATTCCACATGTAGAATTGTAGATTCCATATGTAGTCTAGACTCAAGCCAAGATAAGAGGTGAGATGGAGTTACAAACTTTTACCCCCAGCACCAGGAAGCCTCTAGGTGAGCCTGTCCTCTTCACACTGAATTAGCTAATGATCCTTCCTCCCTGTACTGGTGACCAAAACCAGGGTCACTCTACCACTGAGTTACACCCCCAGCCCTTTTTATTTCCAGATAGGGTCTTGCTACATTGCCCAGGATGGCCTTGAACTCTGATCCTCCTGCCTCAGCCTCAAGTAGGTGGATTACAGGCCTGCCCCACCTTGCCCTATGCTAGCTTCCCCCCCCCACCCAGGACCTAATCCTTTATTTGTTCCTATTAAATATTATCCTGTTTAAAAACCTTCTAAATCTTAACTTGCCCTGATTACTTTGAATTATACAATGCAAATTAGTCTATTCAGTAAGTCTTGATCTTAAAAATTTGGTAAGCATAATCTCCACTGATTAATTTCAATTATACTCCAGTGGAAGATAGTACCTATGTATTTAAAAAACCTCCAGGCATACAATGAATAACGGTACCTAGTTCTTGCAAAAAATAACACCTACCACTCATTAAGTGCTTACCAAGAGGCAGGCACTGCCTTAATGTTTCACATGCATAGTCCTCAGAACAGCCCTAAAGGGTAGACAGTATTATTGTGCTCAACATCAAACCAGATTCAAATGTACTATGTGTGTTCAAATTCAGAGCCTTTATCTCCACCACTACACCACAGGGCCACTACCATGATTACTAGGTAGCTATGATTTCACACACAAGGTAATTATAATAGTGCTGATTTTTGCTGTGACTTTTAACAGGTTGACCAATTTGATATAAATTTGACAAGAATGATTAGTCAAAGCAAACCACATATACTTCATTCAAAATGGGTATAAGCTGAAATTTTCTAATCCTCATAAGCCTACTCCACAAGTCAAGTTAACTGTCCCTCACGAATGCAAATTATCCCCTTACTCAGTGGACATCATATTTTTCATATCTCACCCCCACTTGTTAATTTCCACCACTAACGCTATAACTGGTTTTCCTAAATTCAACTTTTTTTTTCTTAAAACAGATGTGAAGCGAGGCGTGGTGGCACACGCCTGTAATCCCAGTACTTGGGAGGCTGAGATAGGAGGATCGAAAGTTCAAAGCCAGCCTGAGCAATTTAGCATGGGCCCCAGCAACTTAATGAGACCCTGTCTCAAGATAAAAAATAAAATAGGACTGGGAGTATATCTCAGAGGTAGAACACCCCTGGGTTCCATCCCCAGTACTGCACACAAAAAAGGATATGAATATTGTCATGATACAAAAGGCCTCGTAATTGCTCACTGTCAATGCTGTAAAAAAAAAGCCAAACATCTGACATGATCAAAGACTTTTAATACACCAGGATCTCTCAGTACCTTTGTTCATGCCGTAGTCTCAATTTAAAAATATCTCCCTACCACAACCTGCTTCCTCACTTCAAGAAATCCTAATCCCTCCGGTCAAGTCCTACTTCCTTTACTCTGCTGAACCCCAAGTTTTCATTGTTTAATATTTTGTCCTACCAAGAGATACAAAAGACACAGTGGCTCATAAAAGCAAAGGATAGAGGCGGGGCTATTAAGAATGTGTATAAGCCAAGTGTGGTGGCGCAGTCCTGTAATCCTAATACTTGGGAGGCTGAGCCAGGAGGATTGCAGGTATATGGAGAGCCTCAGCAACCTAGCAAGACTGGAGGTAGAATGGCCCTGGGGTTCAATCCCCAGTAAAAAAAAAAAAAAAAAAAAAAAGTGTATATATAAATTCTTACACACACATACATACCCGCATACATATTTACTCAGGTATGTATGCCTCAACTATCTAAGTTGGTCTGTCATTCTTAAGTTATCCAACTTTGTCATTTATGAATTATTAAATTACTGGTTTAGCACTGCTACTTAAGGTAGGTACATATGTGAAATTACTAGTGCCGATCTCAACATCATGTATGAGGAAGGAGGGGGAAGCTCACCAGGCACTGTGTGCATGTGTGTTCTTATCACTCTGAACCACATAGTATGAGATTATAATGCACCAATAAAATTACTGATTTGATGATACTCATTAACATTTTCAGCCATTTCATGGTTCAATTTAGTAACTTTTATCATGAGTAAAACACTAGGCATTTGACTCCTCTAAGTTCAACAAACTTTTTCCTTAAATCTCTAAAACTATTAATTTAAATTGACACATATTCTGATTATTCTCTTCTAAGGGTAGGGTGGGTGAGTTTGTTTGTTTGTTACTGGGAACTGAACCCAGGGGCATTCTACCCCAGAGCTACACCCCCATGTTGTTTTTTTGTTTTGTTTTGTTTTGTTTTGAACAGGGTCTCTTGCTAAATTGCTGAGGCTGACCTTGAACCTATAATCCTCTTGTCTCAGCCTCCCAAATACTAGGATACAGGGGTGCACCCCAGACTTAAGGGTAGGGTCTTTAAGATCAACAGCAAATGACGAGACAGATTTTTTAATGGAAAAAATATAAAATGGGAGAGAGAATACTTTAACAGTATTAAGTAGCTACTGATAAATGACACCAGAGCAAAAGCTGCTTAAATTAATTGCCAATGGAGAAAAACAGATTTAAAAAAAAATAAAACAAACAAAAAAACCCAACACCTCATCCTTTCCAGGTGGTAGTAATGGCAAGTGAAATAAAAGATTAAAACGATGTATCAGTCTCCTGAAGTCTTCACTTTCTTAAGAAAAAAAAAAATCTCTTCACTTTTAAACTACTACTACTTAGTAAAAAACCCAAAGGTCAAATGAAATATAGCTCATTGTTATTGTTTCTAGTGGGTCAACCAACACTCTCTTTAAAAAGATAAGGAAAGAAAAAAAAAACGGTTTATACAGTTTGAAAAACCAGAAGGCATCCATAAGAAAACCTGGCACCTGCTATGGAAGTTAAATTTAGTGTGGCTGGGGTTCAGAGAGTCCATTTATAATGCAACAGCCAGGCTAAACATAACATTGGTACTTTTAAACACCTTTTTTGAGAATTGGGAGGGAATTTTTCTATCACTGCTAATTTACTGACAAATTATATGCTTTCCCAAGTAAGTCCACCCTTCTAAATATAGTGTTAGGTCTCAAACATTCAACCAACTATCTTTAATCATAAAATTAAACTTGTGGTCTACATTTATATTGTTAAAGCACTTTATTCTAATCAGCTCTCTTTCAAATCTAATGAAGAAAATACTTTTTCTAAAAACTGTTAAAAATAAATATATTCTTCAATTTCAAACAAATATGACAAAGGAAATTAAAAGTACATTTCTGTCACATAATCCAACCACTGTTAATTACTGCTTGACTACCTACCTATAGGATCAAGTGTATTTTAGCTTTGTATGTAATTTACAATCTCTCTTTTTCAACCAAGTATTTTATTGCACAACTAGTATATTCCACTGTTATACATACAAGGGAAATAAATAAGTCTCAGCTGCTGAGCTCAATGGGCACCTAGTCCAGCAGCAGTGAGTAATAATTAATTGAAAAGATATGATACAGTTTGACAGTTCTTTTATAAAATTTATTAATTACTGGAGTGTTTTTCATATATATCCAGAAGTTGATATTCCTCCCACAAAGAGATGGAATTTAAATCCCCTCCTGAGTGCAGGCTGGATTTGGTGACTTGTTTCTAAAGAAAAGAAGGTGGGAAGAGAAAAACAGGAACAT
The DNA here is from genome assembly GCA_004027185.1 of Glis glis. Taxonomy (NCBI): domain Eukaryota; kingdom Metazoa; phylum Chordata; class Mammalia; order Rodentia; family Gliridae; genus Glis; species Glis glis. The sequence continues at coordinate 20,480 of PVJS01010222.1, read as the reverse complement.
TTCAGTGGAGGAACCTAGCAGTCACTGCCTGTACCAAGTAGACCAAGGTTAACATCATCATTAAAACACGGTCAGATAATATACCCCAGGTATGATACGATGAGAAAAGGCACTTCAATTGTACTCTTCCCTCAAATCCATAACCTCACTGTAATCCTAAGAAAACATCAGACAGATGACAAGGTACAAAATAGCTGACAAGTACTCTCCAAAAAGTGTCAAATTCAGGAAAACAAGGAAAAGACACAGACTGGAGGAGACTAGAGAGAGATATGATGTCTCAATGTAACATGGTATCCTAGATTGGATCCTTGAACGCAAAAAGATGGAATGGTAAAACTGGAGAAATCTAGACTCACAAGGAATCTGTAGTTTAGTTAATGGTATTACACTAATTCTAATTTCTTAGTTTTGACAAATATACCATGGTTACCAAAGATGCTAACATTAAGGGAAATTGAGGGAAGCATATGCAAGAACTCTACTGTCTTTCCAACTTCTATAAATCTAAATTATTTCAAAATAAAAGCATTGTGCGTGTGCGTGTGTGTGTATGTGTGTGTACATACACTCTGGTAAGTACCACTGTTGGATAAACCTATGATCTATGAGAGCATGCATCCTGCCTCACACGTCCTGCCTCAGCAATATGTGTGTGGGATCAGGGATAAAATCTAAATTGATCTTTTAAGTATGTGAAGGAAATATTTTGCTGGGGTGGGGAAGTGGGGAGAGAGAACAGGATAATCACTATCCAAAACAAGATAGTCTTTGGCTTTTGTGGTAAAGAAGTAGTTAAGTTCAGTTGCCAGATAGGGAGAGGAACAGGAATAATGTCAAGAGATAAGGTCAGAGAGAAAAGAGGAACTACCTGTATTCAGGACCCAGCTCAAATCCCATGTAGATCAGATCAACCTTGTACTAAAGTGAAGCTCTCTCCTGAAATCATTTCATGTACCAATCACTGGGCCATAACCATGTACCATTGAATCCCTATTCCGAAAGGCCAACAGTTAAAACTGCTCTGAAATCTGAAACTTAAGAGTGTGCGCAGGGGTGCTGGGGATCAAACCTGGGACTTCATGCATACTAGGCAAGCATTCTAGCACTGAACTACATGCCCAGCCCTGAATTTCAAAACTTTTGGAGTGTCATGTCAGTGCTCAAAAAAGTTTCAGGTTTTGAAGCATTTCAGATCTTGGATTTATGGAGTAAGAATGAATACTAGACCTATATTTATGCAAATATCCCCAAATACAAGTTTGAAACACTTCTGGTCTCAAGTGTTTCAGATAAGGAATAGCAATCTGTACTGCCTTATGATATTTGTCATAATAATTTAATTTTCCCTACTTAAATCCTACCTCCACAAATAGAGTAAAATAGCAAAAACCAAGTTTTACATAGCTTTGAAACTTATCGTTCTAGTTTCTACCTTATATCATGCCTTGGACAGTATTTGGTGTAGTAGGGTCTCAATGGATGAATGATGCATAACATAACTAGTCATCAAAAATAATGTGAAGAATAAGACATTAACGAGAAGCCTGATTTAAGTAAGCTGATTCATGGACAAGATGGGGAACAATGGCACAGACATTTTCAAATCAAGAATCAGTAACAAAGGTTTTTATTTAAAAACCCTAGAAATTGAGCAGGGCGTGGTGGTGCAGGCCTGTAATCCCATTACTTGGGAAGCTAAAAACAGGAGGATCGCAGGTTCGAGACTGTTTCCAAACAAAAAAATAAATAAATAAAAAGGGCTGTGGGCTGGGTGTGGTGGCACATGCCTGTAATCCCAGTACTTGGGAGGCTGAGACAGGAGGACCGCAGGTTCAAGGACAGCCTCAGCTACTTAGTGAGGCCCTCCACAACTTAGTAAGACCCTGTTTCAAAATAATCAAAAATAGGGCTGGGGGGTGTAGCTCAGAGATGGAATGCTGGGCTCAATCCCCTGTACCAGTAAAACACACACACATGGGCCAACCTACAAGCCACTTTAGGGGACTTAAGGACCAAGAGGATACACACTGCTCTGTGTGTTTCAAATATCTAAGAAAAAACACAGTAACTAAGGCTCTTTTAAAGCAAATTATTTCAAGCATTTTTCTTAAATTGTTTAAATAATTTCAAGATTTTATGCACATGTACAGCTCTCACATTGACAGTGTATTCTACATCAGTGGTTAAAATTGTATTTACCCCAAATGTAGGTCTGAGAGCTCCTCTGTATGAAAGGTACTTTGCAGTAGAAACCAACTATACCAATACCATTTGTAGCACTGTCCACAGGAGACATTAATGGCTATATCAAATATTCCTTATGTTTAAGTGCTGATTAGCTACAATGAATGTTCTCCAACATCTAATTCATTGTGTCACAGGTATAACCTAATTCATCTATATGAATTAGGATACTTAATATTATGACCAAGATGCTATAGTATAAAAATAAAACAAAATTTTCATCTGTGTGAAAAGTTACATATTAAGGCAAATACATTTACCCATGTTGTTTGGATATTGGACTATTAGAAATAAACAGTAAAAGAAGAAAAGTTATGAAAATTGTTTCATCTCAGAGAGATACATGAGATACATGAATTTCTCATTTCTTTCTTTGTGTGTGTGTGTGTGTGTGTGTGTGTGTGTGTGTGTGTGTGTTTTTACTGGGGAGGCATTCTGCCTTCGAGCTATACCCCCAGCCCGATTTTATTTGTTATTTGAAAGCAGGGTCTCACTAGGTTGATGAGAGTCTCACTACTTGCTGAGGCTGTCCTCAAACCTGCGATCCTCCTGTCTCAGCCTCCCAATTGGAATTACAGGTGTGTGCCACCAAGCCCGACTGAGTTTCTCATTTCTTAACCAAAGCATTCATGCCCCAATGCTTCCTTAGGTTATAAAGATTCCAAAATAGTGTGATAACTCATCAGACACTACCTTAACGGAGTGACCATGATCAGCATCGCCAGTGATGTTATGTGGGTACCATGTTCCCTCCCTGAGAGGATGCAAAGAGAAGGGCACTTCACCACTGTAATTTTTTCTCCAAAAACCTGTAACTCCTATCTAATCATGAAAAAACATCCAACAAATCCAAAATGAGAGATATTTTACAAAATACTTAATAGTACTCTTCAAAACTGCCCAGATCATAAAAAAGACTGACAGTCCTAGACCCAAAGGGATTAAGGAGACATAATAACTAAATGCGATGTAGTATCCCAGACTGGATCCTGGAAAGACAAAGGTTATTATTAGTGGAAAAACTTGGGAAGTCTGGATAAAGTCTGGAGTTTAATATACCATAGTAATATAAGATGATAACTCAGTAAATCCAAAATTATTCCAAAACAGTTTATTATATTTAAAAAAAGGCTCCAATGCCGGGCACGGTGGTGCACACTTGCAATCCCAGTACTTGGAAGGCTGAGACAGGAAGATAGCAGGTTCATGGCCAGCCTCAGCTACTTAATGAGGCCCTCCGCAACTTAGTGAGACCCTGTTTCAAAATAAAGAATTAAAAAAATTGAAGCCGGGTGTGGTGTTGCACGCTTGTAATCCCAGTACTTGGGAGGCTGAGATCAGAGGATCTAGGTTCATAGCCAGCCTCAGCTACTTAGTGAGGTCCTCCGCAACTTAGTGAGACCCTGTTTCAAAATAAAGAATAAAAATAGGGCTGGGGGTGTGGCCCGGAGGTAGAATGCCCCTGGGTTTAATCCCCAGTACCTCAACAAAAAGAATAGGAGTGGGGGTATATAGCTCGGAGGTAGAATGCCCCTGGGTTCAATCTCCAGTTCCAGTTCCGCAAAAAAAAGAAAAAAGAAAAGGCTCCAAACATACTTGTTGTGAAGGTTATCTATAGTAGACATGGATAAACTTTCTTGGCTTAAACACTATCACTAATAAATCCAATAACCAAGTTGGGTTTCTATAACTATTTGAAATGTCAAATGCAACACCAGGAAGAAAAGTCCTAGGTTAAGTCACAGAATTATAAAGAACATGATGGTCATCAACTCAACTAGATTACTAAAGGTGGCTTAAAACCGTTTAGTAGCCTCATGCAGCTTACTGAATAAAATGCAAATCCCTATGAGGCTGAATGACATAGCCCCTTGTTTCTCATTTAGCAGGATTTATTCAAATACATTAGTCTTCTGAGCGTTCCCAAGTCACATCAAGCTCATTTCCACCTCCCATCCTCCACACTTGGTCTTCCTCTTCTCCTGGCTCTTCACACAGCTTGCTCTTTCTCATCCTTCAGGCATTGGCTGACTCTACCTCTACACCAGGGACTCTCTCAACACCCTGTTTAAAGCACCTGTTTATCTCTTCCACAGTAAATAGCTCAACCTGCAATTATTTTAGTTGGTTAAACAGTCTAAAATCTCCTCCACTTATTCATCATGTCAGCCTCTGTATATGGCAGGGTTCCCGAGATTAACACGAGGTGACTATCTGTTAAATAAATGAGTGAACTCAACAAAAAACTCAACAAAATACAAAAAACTATCCTGGAGACAGGGCATAACTGCCTAAGGAATTCTATCTCATGAATGGAATATTCTGCTTGAAAAGTGGCATTAATCTTTTTTACTCTTATTTCTATTTTTAATATATCTTAGTTCTGCTCTCTGGAGCTTAAAAATAAAGATTAATCCTCTCTCTAGAAGACAGCCCCCAAAATACTAGTTCCCAGCTGTATTTCATTAATTATCCCACATAATGTATGCACTTTTAAAGTGACCCACACAACTATGACTTCTGAATTTTAAAAACCTTAAATATTTTCTATTTTAATAAAGCTGGTATTGTTGTAATTATGGGAAACACCCTGCTGGTTATCAATAGCTTACATTTACTATATCCATCTGCTCTGTAATACATAGATACCATATCATCGAACAGGTGCTTTGTACAAAGTGTTCAAGAGGGAAAGAAATTTAATTCTCCTAGAATATGTCAGATATTAAAGTTATCTGATAAGCCATTAAAACACGAGGGTATCCTACAACTCAATCTTTTGTCCTCTCTCTCTCTCGAGTATTTATCTTCTTATTCTCATTGCTAAATGCCTATATTTCACTCAAGTCCTCATTATCCTTCTGTTATTCCTCCCTCCAGCCACAAAACATTGATTTTGTTATCACATCTCTGCTGGAGGATCTAGAATGACTCACAACTACTTCAAGTCTAAATTTCATTTTCTAGTGCTCAGTCTTCTGACTCTACCCTACCTACTGTTATTTCAGCCCATTCCCCACAAATGTTATCACTCTGTACTTGTATTACATGCTTGTTCCTAAATCTATGCCTCTGCCTTTTATATGAATTGATCTTTCCTGAATCAATGACTCACATATCTCTACAACTTAAAATACAATGAATGCTATTTTCCAAAAACAAGAATGTTATAAGCTCATGGTAAGCAATCTTTCCAATACTCAGATCTTTCCCTATTTTCTCCTTTGTCATAACAGGGAAAATAAAGAGGCTATTAAATGTCACTTCCATATATTCCTTTCACTACCAAGAGCAAATCAAAACACTACTACTACATTGTTGAGTGCCTTCAACCCAGCTTAAATTATACTGGGATATGAAAACTTCAAGTCAAAATTATAACAGTTATAACAGAGTACTCAAATATCAAAACAGTGAAAATTGATGGGAACATAAATACATGTACAATGTATTTTACATATAAATTTCCAAAATGGCACTAAATAATAATTATGTTAATGATAATATCTTAAATCTACCCAATCTTCCCTTTACTAGTCAAAATGAGTATTTATTTTTCCAAGCTGAAACACTCACTTAAATACATAACAAAGACAGCATTAAATACCTGTGAAAGACTATTTCTATAATAAAGAAAATCACTTAAAGGAAATTCTGTTGATTTTGATGACTAAAAATCTAATTCATCTATATTAGGCTAACTGAAGTTTAAAGATTTCAAGTTCAAAGGCAAGTAAGGCAATTTATCAAGCAAATTAAATTCTGTGATTAGTATAATGCATTCATTATGGGTGAAGTAGTTAAAAATCTTTCCATGAATTTTTGAAGATGTTCATCAAAACCACATAATACCAGCTGAAGGGAAACTGATAGCAGTAATACATTCTCCAAACATGAAATATATATTCTAAGTGCACATATTTATATCAAACAATAATTAATTGAATTATACCAACCATCCTTACAGTACTCCACTACCATATGAAGTGTAATTATGATCCAAGCAAAAACTAAAGAGAAGCAAAGTCAGATGAACTTGATACTCCACTGCTGTGCTTTCAAGCTTTTAATTTTATGTTTAACAGGTTTTCTTGTTCTAAGATTCTCCTAGCTGTTGAACTTGCACCTTCTCCAAATTTTAGCTTGACCAGAATCTTTCCTTTAAAAAAAATCTCTTTTCAGCAAAAAAATTATGATCTAAATCTCAAAGATGACAAGAAACCTTAGCAATTTAAATAGACAAGCCTTGAAATAATATTGTGATCAAAGTATCAAGCAGCCAAATAAAACCCAGGTGGCTCAGGCTTATCATATATGGTACTCATTACCAAAATTGCACTATTTAATCTACTTCCTGGTGTCAACAAAAACTTTCTGTCATTAATTCCTCCCAGTTATGGATCTGCTTAAGTTACCATGTTTACTGATAAGACAACTCTTTGTCCAACAATTTTAAAAAGAGAGTCTCATTTTAAATGTTTTAGAACTGGAGCCATGGTTGGTAAAACCACAGAAAGCACAGTGACTTTGTATTATTAACCAACTATATAAGGTTATGCTAATTCCTAAGGAGGTACCACATGACACAGTTAATACAGTTTTCTAAGGGCTCACATGTTTTATCAAAAATAACTTTTTACAAATTCTTAAGATTCAAGTAAGAGACGTAACCACTGACAAAGGTTACAATCTGCCAGTCAATTCCTCCTATTTTATACAACCTCTCCATCATGGTTCTGTTGATTAGAACTTTTACGATTTTGAAGCAATTTTACTATGCATAAGTCAGTAGTAGTATTACTGCCTTTTCAAAAAGTACTTAAATATTTCTCAAGAAAATTGTTTTACAACATAATTTGTTTTCAAAAGATTCCATTTCAGCAAAGTAAAAATGCTAGGATTATCAAGTCTACTTTCTTCCTAACATTGGAGCAACAAAAAGATTACATCAAAAAATAAAGAGCAAACTAAGAAAACAGTAACACGATCACGGTTTTTCTTGCTAGATTTACTGGTCTGTCTTAAGCACAGGCACCATGACATCCAAAGGTAAATTGTGAGAGTTGTTTGCACTGCACACCTCCATTTTACAGTTAGCTGTGCTGGTTTCAGAAGAAAGCCACTAACTGCTTCATGTTCTGTGAGTGGCACCCAGTGTCCACACAGACTCCTTACAGCTAGCTGATCGCTTCCTTTCCCTGCTCTCTCTCATTCTGTTTGCCCAGATGGCAGAAACAGCAGATTGGAAGCATTGCGTAACATACCACTTAACCATACTGTGTACTCAGTCAAGAAGGAAATTCACATGACAGGCTTTATCAGTATTGTCTGTTGAAATCATCTGCAAAGCAATGTATTCTAGAAAGTCTTCCTGTGTTATCAGTCAGGCACTGGTTTCCTAAGTCAAATTAAACCATTCCAGCTATTATTTCTAATTGCATTCAGTGGCATTTAATAAGAATATAATTTTTCTCCCTTACCCTACCAAGCTCAATTTATACTTTCAATTACTTTCTCCATTCCATGTTCCAAATACCAGAGGCTATGCTGATTGTCAGTTTAAATGGGTTTAGAGTGCCTGAACTGGCTGTATATATTAAAACACTGCTAATTTTCTGTTGATCTAAGGGTTAGACCTGCCTGTACTTTTACTTAATACCTAGAGTATACACACAAACTTCTGAAATTTTCTGAAAACAAGTGTTAAATTCAACAATCACCTGACTCCAGCGGTGCTGACAGTAAGTGGTAATACCAAGACGCAGTCTTTTAAGTAAATACATTTACACCAAGTAACAATTACAGGCATGTGCATCACTCACTGACAGCGATCCTGACAAAATCCTGGGACTACTACAATCCTCCTCAACTGTGGGTTACATTTTAGATAGGCATGCTAGGCTTTCTGTTTCTGGATATGCCAAAAATGTAACCTTGGGCTTCTCTGGGCCTCAGTTTCCCATCTGCTAAAAGAACTACTGAAGTCCCCATTGTGATTTATGTTGTAAATGTGAAAACCGAGAGTGTAGAGACCCAAGATCAGAATCAGTGGTAAATTCAGAACTTTAGCCAGGAACTCAGTCTAGATTTCCTTCCTTTTATGTCTTTCAGAAAGCTTGTAAAATATATATGAATGATTTTAGGGATTTTCTCAATTAAGAGCTACAATGGTATATATGCAGACATTCTGTTTCTATAATTAGCTTTTTTTATTACTCAAGCTACCTTGTAATAGGAGACAATCTGGAAAGAAATAAAAATCTGGAGTCTAATAAAACATCCTTAGTCTCACTGTTAGTCACACTAAATATCTCCTAATGGAGCAGAGAAGTAACCCAAATATGCCTTATAATCTTAACATATCATGTAATGTCTATACCATCCTATTTCTCATTTTATCACCAAAGAAAAAAGTTAGTAACCATTAAGGTATTATAGCATTAGTCTTCACACTCTTCTAGTAGTGAATCATTTCAATGTTTTGTTTTACCTATTTTTTCAGGGTGGAGGTGGAGTGATGGTAGAAGAGGAGAAATTAAAATTTGAAATTATAAGGAGAAATAATTCACATTACCAGGAGTCTCTGTGTACTTAAATTTAAATCATTGGGAGGTGCTTTAATCAAAAATAAAAATAAGATATAGTTCTCATATGAAAATGAAAAACAGATGACCCAATTTACAAAGTTTTAGGACAAAACCATCTTACAAAACAAATATACTTAGAATCATTTGAATTACTAACATGAAGATGTACAGACTTGTAGATACAAATCTGTAGCCAAGGCATTCTTTAACTTCACAAAAATGAATTTTAAACAACTTCACCTACATAGTAACATAATCTGCATCTTATAGTTACCTGATTTACTAACAATGCATTAACAAGTCTTGTGATGCTTCAAGTCAAATTGCTTAGAATAGCTAAGTTCTTTAAATAACATTTTAAAAATATCTATAGTAGAGATATAGGTAAGCAATGGCCAGTGAAAATACATGGCACATGCTTCCTATTCAAATATCAGTTGATGAACAAAACAAAACAAAACAAAAACAAAAAGCCAGGCAAACCATGCAATGTGTGTAACCCTAGCTACTTGGGAGACTGAGGCAGGAGGACTCCAAGTTCAAAACCAGAACCAGCCTGGGCCACGTAGCAAGACCTTGTGTCAAGAGACAAAAAGGGCTGGGGGTATAGTCAATGGCAGAGCACCTCAGGGTTCAATTCCCAGTAAAAGGAGAAGAGAAGAGGGAAGAGGAGGCAAGCAAAGACGTTAAAGTGAGGCAGAGGAGGCAAAGGCTGACAACTGGCTTAGGTGGGGCTGCTGCTACTACTGCCACATCGCTGGGGTTAACGTCAGGTCACAAGTCCAGAGCCTGGAGTCCCAATCAGAACGGGTGCTGCCTGACTCCAACTGCCTAGGTTGCTGGCTGTGAGGTTAGCAGCCTGCCACCAAATACAGCTCTCCAAGGTCATTATCCATCCAGCTCTATTAAACAGAAACAAGTCGGATACATTTCTGCAAAGATGACTGAAAAAATTTTATGATCCTCTCTCACCAATCAAGTAGGGAAGAAGAGCTGTCTGTATGTTAAAAGATGATGTCTGCAGGCTAGATGTTAGGGGGAAAATAAATGAATGTGCAGACAGGTGAAGGAAGGAGATGTGAGGTTGCATTATAAACCTACATTTTATATTGTTACCTAAGTCCAAATAAATATTGCCCTTGTTTTCAATTATATCAGAAAACATCTAAAATGTACTGAGTAAAAGTTACTCATTTTTTTTTTTTTTGGTACTGAGGATTGAACTCAGGGGCATTCTACCTCTGAGCTATATCCCCAGTCCTATTTTATTCTTATTTTGAAATAGGGTCTCACTAGGTTGATGTGAGTCTCACTACTTGCTGAGGCTGTCCTCCAACCTGGGATCCTCCTGTGTCAGCCTCCCAAGTACTGGGATTACAAGCATGCACTATCATGCCTGGCTATAGTTACTAATTTTAAAAAGTCAGCAAGTAATACTCATGGTGGAAAAGTGATAAACGTATGAAAACATCACTCTGAAATGTTAACAGGTAAGCCCTGAAGAGTAACCTCAAACAGATGAGTTTATAAAGCTGTGAAAATTTCAGCTAAAGAGAGATGAATATAATGCAAACAGAACACTGGCATGACTAAGATATCACTTTAGGAAATGTAGCATTAGCATTAAAAATAGCAAATCTAATTATAATTAATCCATAAATGTATAAAACTTACAAAGAATGCAATAGATACAACTGAAGGAGTAAAACTGGGTAGCACTTCTGGGAAAAATAGGAAGTGAGCTTGAACTTGTTAGGAAAATTTTTTGGAAAAACAGAAACAGCAAAGATCTTTGGTTACATACTGCAGTTGTGGCTTTCTGACATTTTAATTAGTGTTAAATAGTTCATTTTTAATGGTCATTACCTTGAAGTTTAGTAATAAATTCAAGTATCTTTACCTAAAGTTATTGTGGGTCAAAACTAAGACAGTTTTGATTTAATTAAAATTTAAACCACTGGGAACAGTAATTTAAGGATTACATTTTTAGACTTGGGAAACTTAGGAATTTTAAATACTATTTAAGTACTGTATCCACCTGTAATTTTCAAATCTTACAGTATTACTTTAAGTCTACACAAAATTTGAACAGGTTTTACTTGGCTTCTTTCCAAACCATAGCACTTACACTTTGGGGACCGAGGGAGAGAATAGTATAAAGCGCTTTAATTTCTTTAAGCAGAAAAATCTTTTACCTTGACCACATTTTCAATAGTGTATCCTTCCACACACAGGGGTTTCTCAACTCACTCAAACAAAATTAAAAAAAAAAGAACTAAAATTTAAAATATGAAGTGAAAGCATTTTTAAGCTATTAAAATGAAACTAAACTTTGCTCCTACTTTTGTATTTAAAATACTGAAAACACCCAAAACTAAAAAAACCCAAACTAAAAAAAGACATAAGTATACTGGAATTGATGCTTCATATTTGGATTTTATTTCTCATATTCTAATCACTTTAATAAACCCAAAACTTAAAATAAAGTAAGTTTAGGCATTCAGGTTAAAATTTCAACTAACAACCCATAGGCGTTTTGAAGAATCAAAATAATTCAACCAAGCAATAATCTAAAATTCACTGCCCTGAATAGTTACTAGTAAAATATTAAATACAAATGGCTTAACATTTTCAAAATACTATCATAAGTAACAACAAGAGATCAGTACCCGGGGGAATTATACTATAATTCATCATACAGATTCTCCCTAGTTATCTGCATGCAGTGTTTCTAAAATGAAGTATTTAATAAATATCTGAAGTTTATTAAACATTTTATTAACTATTTTAAATACATCTATCTACACTATGGGTCCCAAGTTTCTATAAATATGATCCTACATATCATAAAGAGTCTTTTATTTATCAGAAAAGCCTTTTTATTTATCAAATGTCAAAAACAACTTCTTTACCTGAATAATAAAGTAACAGAAACATTTGAAAAATATTTAAGGAATATAATTGTTTCTGAAAAATAAAAATGCCAAATCAAATAGACATGTTAGTCTGTTCTCTTTCTAGAGATACCTACCTGTTCTATTTATGAAGGCCCAGAAATGTGAATGATTGGAATAAACTCACAAGATATAACTTTCATAACAGTTACTTAAAACTGCAACTGAAATCCATCTACAAAATCAAACTTTACTTCTCCTGTGAAGTAATGACCAAAAAAGGAATTAATGTTCCTATCATTTTTCCTTCATTACATATTCTCTTTCACAATTTATTTACACACTTGTCTCTCACACTTAAAATCTTTCAAGGCAGTAACCAGGATTTGGTATCCTTGTATTTCTTCCACTGTCCACTGAATGTAATTTGCTTGATAAATGCTGAAATGAATTACTATGGGCTAATATTTTTCTGAGATATTTGAGACATTTATCACATCTCCACTTAATTATTTGAGGTCACTATGTAAAAATCCCTCTATTCTCCGATAAGTTCCAAACCATACCACAAACTGCCTATATATATTTCTAATATTTCTACTGAGAAAAGTGTTTTTTAAGGGCAGCAAAATAAACAGATTTCTATCTTTAAATCTATTTATTGAATATCTCACCATCCCTGAACATTCGCACAGACAGGGATAAGACGAAATGATAAGCAAACATCACGTCTTTCCACAAAATGTCCCCATCTGTCCAAAAAATTTGAAAAGGTTTCTGCCCTGATTCAACTCTTCCCTGAACTCAAAAGCAATACAAGTCCAAACAGTCATCAACTAGGTTTGAAGCAGTTTCGCCCTAAGTGTGGGCTTCAGGCAAACCAAAAATAAAGAGAAGGAAGGTGAGACTTTAAGAAGCCAGTAATTAAGCAGAAATTTTCTCCAGCATAAAATATGGCTTACTTACAGAGAGTATTGCAAATAATGTAACTACACAAACTTGCTCTCCAAACCAAAAAAATAACACCTATGCTGTGAAAAGTTACTCTGAATACCTTATTCTAATTACACTTATGCGAATTCATATTTTAGCCTTTAAAAACTTGGCTTAATATTCTACAGTACTGCTTTCCTTTTAAAAACTAATGATAAAATATTACATAAAATCATCCATACCAGTATTTCTTACTCTAACATCAAACTTACTAAAAAGAACAATTTTATCCTATTGAAAACTAACCAAAAGAGTTAAAAACTACATGCATATATCTCCCTTCAATGTGTGCTATCACTTAGCAATTGCTCGTGCATGATGCCCCATGAATCCCGTCTAAGTAGTGTCGTCTCACTTCCTAACAGCATTTCAGCAGCACACTGGCCTTCACACTCCATTCGGAAAGAGCTCTATTTTAAGGGCCACGGATCAACCTTTCTGACTAAATTAAAGCAAGCAAGCAAAAAAAAAAAAAAAGTGTCCACCCCAACATAAAAACATGAAGTGGCTTTGATGCAGCATGAAGTGAGCTTGTTGTATCACCTGCCATGTTAAAGTGATGCAGTTCGCTGCCAAACAAGACAGTGAGTTATTGAATCTATGTTTAATTCAGTGTACTTTATAACATATTTAAGGATTTCAGTTGTATAAAACAGTATCTGAATCTTATCAGATGAAAATATTTTTCCCTTTTAGCAAGCCTTGGGTTGCATGTCTAAGAAAACAAATTAGTCTCCAGTTCTCCTAAGCTTGATAATAGTGCCCCCTAATGGGAATTTTAATATGAGTTTTTCTACTCATTTTCAAAAACAATATATATTCTCTAAAATGAGCAAGTTATCACTTTCAACGAGAAAGAAAATTCTGTAACATAAAAGACATAAAAGTTTATCAAGATTTAAGCCACTCAAAGAAGAGTAACTACATATTGAAAAAAAATCCAAACTGTGAATTAAAGGAGAGAAACTTCACGTCCCAACAGTTTTCTAGGTTGAATCATCCTGTACCACGTAACCCAGAGCAGCATTATCCAAACAGTTCACCTCATAGGGAAAGGATCCTTTTCACGGTGTTTCCAGCACTCCATCAAAGACTGCCTAAGCTATTCCGTGTCACAGCGCCTGGATGCAGTGCTGAGATTCCCAGCCACATTTCCTGATCTCATGCCATTACCTTTCCACAATGCCTAGTTACAAGTTTGCAACTATGAATTTAATACTCTCTTCCCTACAATCTACAGATACTTCCGCTAAACATCAACAATTCAGTGTGGTTTTGTTAAGAAGGAAAAACATAGTAATATTAAAATAAAAACTACCTATCTGAAACTTCCCAATAACCAGGATTTTCATTTCACTGCTCACAATACATCAAAAAGCATCTATTTATAATGGAAAGAGAGAGCTGTTGCCTCATTCTTTAAACTTATAAGAGAGGGAGTTTATAAAGATACATGTCAATCACAAATGGTCAGACTTTCGTGTGTGTGTGTGTGTGTGTGTGTGTGTGTGTGTGTGTGTGTTAGTTAGTTACTGGGGAGTGAACCCATGGGCATTCTACCTCCAAGCCAGGCATCCTTTATTCTTTTGTTATTTGAAACAGGATCTCAATAGGTTGCTACAAGTCTCACTAAACTGCTGAGGCTAATCTCAAACCTGGGATTCTCCTGCCTCAGTCTCCCAAGTACAGGAACTACAGGTGCAGTACCACACCCAGCTGGACAAACATTCTTAAAAGAGCCAAAAGGTAAATATTTTAGGACTAGAAACCATATTGTCACTGTCACAACTGTGCCATGTGCCACTGCAGCAGAAAGGCAGCCACAGAAAACACAGAAATCAATAGCCAGCGTTCCAACAAAACTTTATTCATAAAAAGCAGCCACAGATTATAGCTGGTCAATTCCTGATTTAAAACATGTACTAACATTTCATTTGTACCAGATTAAAAGTCTTCACTTTATATTAAGCACCAAAACAAAAATAGAGGAAAAAAATCCACACCATCAAAAAAAAACCTAAGCAACTCAAAATATACAATTACTAAAATTATAAAAAATTTGATATTTTACTTGTATGAGGTAGGTGACCGAAAAAAAATTCCCTGAATAAGTACTAGTTTTAAAGGGTATAAAAGAACCATAACTTAAAATAATCACAATACAGGCCTACTCTAAGATACACCTATAAGAAATTTTAGTTTTTATCTCGATTTGATTTAAAAAAATCTAATGGTGACTACATTCTAATACACATTAAGAATAAATGGTTTAGGAAGTAGAACCTAAAATTCAAGCCTATTACATAGGCTATGAAGAAAAACAGGGTACTGCATTGTATTTTTCACATCTATAAGAAAAATGGTAAATCTAATTAGTTCCTAAAGGTACACCATGAAAAGCAAATTTATATTTTGTTTTGCACAAAAAATGGAATTCAGATATGGAATCATGCTCCCCTACTTTCAATATTATCTAATCTGTAGCAATATGCTCCACTAAAAGTCTAAGAAGAGCAAATATAGGATTTAGATCTGCCAGCCACAGATTTCAATCCCTACTCTACTAACTCCTACTTAAATAATTGTGACAAATTCCAAATCCAGAAAATGGTACTAATAAAACCTTCAATTGTAGCCAGGTGTGGTGGCAGTTCTTGGGAGGCTGAGACAGGAGGATCACAGGTTCAAGGCCAGCCTCAGCAACTTTAGTGAAGACCCTGTTTCAAAGTAAAGAATTAAAAAGGGTTGTAGGTATAGCTCAGAAGAATAATACCCCTAGGTTCAATCTTCAGTACCAAAAAACCTTCAACTGTATAGAGTAACAATTAATCACAGGAAATGTACATACTGTACATAGAAACACATTGCCTAGTTGTTTTTATTACTTTTTTAATGCTACATTGAAGTCTTTCCTTATCTCAGGGCTTAAAACATTTTTATGAGCTTCTTAAAGTACGTGTTAATTGGTCAATTACCTCAAACTTACCTGAGAAAATTGTGTAACAGTATAAGCTTCTGCACTGATTTCTACTCCCAAGTAACCAAACAATTAACTTCAAGTGAAACTCTCAGGTTCCTTACTTGTACATCAAAGAAATTGTATTAGTAATTGCTGGGCATCCCCCAGATATATTGTCGAGTAAGGAAAAAGAGACACCCTAATACCACCAGGATGAACTGCACCAAAAGCTCAACTGTAATCCTGTCAGATGTATAAATACACCGTAACTCAGATGGAAGCATGGCCAGTTTAAATAAATAATAAAAATGCATACTATACAAATGTATAAAAAATTCAACTATGAATATTTGGATGTCTAAAATAAAAAATCTTAGTTTCTGGAGGTACTATCTAAAACTTTAGAAACTTTAGAAAATCACAATATCAAGGTATTAACCTTAGCAAGAACATATTTTATATCTATGTTCCAGGTACTATGAAGATGTTAAGTCAAACAAAACACTCATTTTATCAAAGTTTTAGTCATATAAAAAATGATGAACAGGAAATTAAGAAAAGAGCCCATTTTACAAAAGCATCATAAAGAATACAATACTTAGGCCGGGTGTGGTGGCGCACGCTTGTAATCCCAGTACTTAGGAGGCTAAGACTGGAGGATACGGGTTCGCGGCCAGCCTCAGCTACTTAGTGAGGCCCTCTGCAACTTGGTGAGACCCTGTTTCGAAATAAAGAATAAAAAATAGGGCTGGGGGAACTCGGAGGTAGAAAGCCCGTGGGTTCAATCGCCAGTACCACAAAAAAAAAGAATACTTAGAAATAAACTTAACCAAGAAGGCAAAAAGCTTGTTAATGCTACTCAAAGTAATCTACATTCATGCAATCCCTACCAAAATTCAATGATATTTTTTTGTAGAACTAAAAAGATCTATCCTAAAATGTATATGGCATCTCAAAGAACCCACAATAGCCAAAACCTCAAATAAGAAGAAAAAAAAATAGAAAATCTCACACTGATTTCAAAACATATTACAAAGCTTTAGTAATCCAAAAAGTGTGGTACTGGAATAAAGACAGACAGATGAAGCCAGGTGTGGTGGTGCACACCTGCGATTCTAGTACTTTGAAGGTTTAGACAGGAGGATTGCAGGTTCGAGGCCAGCCTCAACAACTTGGTGAGACCCTATTTCAAATAGAAAATAAAAAGAGCTGGGAGTACAGCTCGTAAGTAGAATGCTCCTGGGTTCAATCCCTAGTTCCAAAAACAAAACAAAACAAAAAAGACAGGCATATGAGCCGGGCGTGGTGGCGCACGCTTGTAATCCCAGTACTTAGGAGGCTGAGACCAGAGGATCCAGGTTCGCAGCCAGCCTCAGCTACTTAGTCAGGCCCTCCGCAACTTAGTGAGACCCTGTTTCAAAATAAAGAATAAAAATTGGGCTGGGCATGTAGCTCGGAGGTAGAATGCCCCTGGGTTCAATTCCTGGTACCACACACAAAAAAAAGAGACTAACATCCAAAATTTATAAAGAACTCCAATTCAACAACAAATCCAATTTGTTGGGCAAAGGACTTGAATAGATATTTCTCCAAAGAAGATGTAAGTCACTAATAAGTACAACAAGCCCTCCATATCCACATCTATGGATTCAGCCAACCTCAGATTGAAAATATTTGGGACTTGTGGCAATCAGAGCAGGAGCCAGCATGCAAGAACGCAGCGATTTCCAGGGCTCCTCCAAGTCCTGGCAGTCTCCCTTTATCAAGAACTACAGCAAGCGTCAGCTTCAGGAGCTGGAAAGTTATTTCAAGATGGACGGCTACCCATCCAACAAGGACATGGAGGGCTTGGCAGCCAGGCTCACCCTGAAAGGAGACCAAGTGTCAGAGTGGTTCTCCAGGCGCCGCGAGGCTTTCTTTAACGCGGGGGTTTGGGCCGATGGATGTGGGTTCCATAATACTACCGGCGCCTGCAGGAGGAGCTCCTCCGCCGGTGGCCGGCACCCGCTCCGCGCTGCGGTTCCTGCTGGACTCCCGGGCGGAGAATCTGCAGGAGCAGCAGCCCTGCAACTGTTACCTGCTGCCCTGGGTGGAGCCAGGGGGGCAGCGCCCGCCCGGGGGGGACGCGCCAGGCCTAGGGCTCCCCTGCCCGGCGCGGCCTGCCCCGGCCTCCCCGCCGCCCTGGACGCCTTGGGCAGGCTCTGGGTCTCCGACTCCACCCCGTAGCGCCTGGGCTGCTCGGAGGCTTCGAATTGACCCCCGGGGCGTTCTTGTCTTCACTTCTTTCAAATATTCACGAACCTCAAATATCTTCCCCAAGGGTACTGGCTTTCTCCCATTGTTGCCTGTTTTCCTACTTTTCAAATTACTTGTTAGGAACACCTGTTCGGTTTTTCTGTTCACATCAGTGGCAGGCTGTTGTGAAACACAATGAAATTAATAAAGGCTAAGGTTACTTGAAAAAAAAAAAAGAAAATATTTGGGAAGAAAATCTGTTTCTTTACTGAACATGTACAGGCTTTTCTTTTTCAGTATTTTTAAAATAATTAATACACTATATTACATTAGGTATATGAGTAATCTAGAGATGACAAAGTATATGGGAGGATGTGCATAGGTTACATGTAAATACACTTTACATAAGGGACTTGAGCATTCATGAATTCTGGTATTCTAGGGGGTTCCTGGAACCAGTACCCCACAGATAAGGAGGGACTATAAATGAAAAGATGTTCAATATCAGTACTTATTAGGGAAGTGCAAATCAAAATCACAAAATCGTCTAATACCCATTAAGATGACTACTATTAAAGACACAGAAAATAAAGAATATTGGAGAATATGTTTGAGAAGTTAGAACCCTTGTGTGTAATTTGTAGGAATGTAAATCAATATAACTGCTATGGAAAGCGGAATGGAAGTTCCTTTAAAAATCAACCAGGGCCGGGCGTGGTGGCGCACGCTTGTAATCCCAGTACTTTGGGAGGCGGAGACCGGAGGATCCGGGTTCGCGGCCAGCCTCAGCTCTATCTCTCTCTCTCTCTCTCTACTTAGTGAGGCCCTCCGCAACTTTGTGGGACCCGGTTTCAAAATAAAGTATAAAAAAAAAAAAATAGGGCCAGGGGCGTAGCGCAGAGGTAGAACGCCCCTGCGTTCAATCCCCGGTACTGCAAAAAAAAAAAAAAAAAATCAACCAGGGCTGGAGATATAGCTTAATAGTAAAGCAGGTGCCTAGTATGCACAAATCACTAGGTTCAATTCCCAGCATAATAAACAAACAAATAAACAGGACTCCTGTATGATTCAGCAATATCATTTTTGGGTATACATCCAAAAGAATTGAAGACAGGATCTCAATGAAATACCTGAACAGCCACGTTCACAGCAGCATTAATTAAAATAGCCAAGAGATGGAAGCAACCTAAATGCTCACTGGTAGATGAATGGATAAAGTAAATGTGGTGTGTGTGTGTTTGTGTGTGTGTGTGTGTGTACAAACAACAGACTAATTCAACCCTAAAAAAGGAAGAAATCCTGTCATATGCTATAACATAAATGAATTTTGAAGACACGATGCTAAATATAACCAGCAAGTCATAGATAAATACTGCATGATGCCACTTATAGGAGGTATCTACAGAGAATAGTGGTTGTCAGGGATCAGTGAAGCAAAAAAGGGGAGTTCTTCAATGGATAAAGGGTTTCAGTTTTATCAGATAAAAAAGTTCTAGAGATCTATTACACACCATGCATATGGTTAACACTTCTGTGGTGACACTTAAAAATGGTTAAGATGAGCCAGGTGCAGCATCCCACGCCTGTAATCCCAGTACTTGGGAAGCTGAGACAGGAGGATCACAGGTTCAAGCCCCGCATGTGGTAACAAAGCAATACCCCTATTATATTACAAATCAGAATCAGAAACTCCAATTACAAAAAGGCCAACGTAATGAATTTTATGATATAAATCCTCACTTCTCAGAATTTGAGTAATTTTTCTAAGAAACTCAGAAATTAAGTGATTCAGGCCAGCCTGGTAGATTCCCAATAACAAATAATCAGAGGTTACATTGAGAATTGTATTAATATCCATTTGTACACAATGCAAAGAAACACTTGAGATGAACATCCTTACCTTCATCAAACTCAGCATCTTCCTCCGTGTGCTGGGGGAAAGGAAAGCAGTTGGTAATTTCAAGTCGATCTTCTACAACCAGGCCCAAAAGCACTCCTTGGACAACCTCTGTTCCTTGTCCTTCTTCTTGATAATGTTTGATTATCTTCAATACTACCTAAAAGAAAAGACAGAAGGGAGCTTGAAAAGCATCCTAGTTTATATTTCCTTTTCTCTATGAAAATTTAACTATACTAGACTGCAAGATCACAAAACTATATAACAAGACTAAACAAATGTCTAACAATTTTCTTTAGCCTTCCATAAATAATAAAGCTCAAGCCGCCGGGCGTGGTGGCACATGCTTGTAATGCCAGTACTTGGGAGGCAGAGACCGGAGGATCAGGGTTTGTGGCCAGCCTCAGCTACTTAGTGAGGCCCTCCACAACTTCGTGAGACCCTGTTTCAAAATAAAGGATAAAAAATAGGGCTGGGGGTGTAGCTCGGAGGTAGAATGCCCCTGGGTTCAATCCCCGGTACCGCCAAAAAAATAAATAAATAAACAGCTCAATGCCGGGCGTGGTGGCGCACACTTGTAATTCCAGTACTTGGGAGGCGGAGACCGGAGGATCTGGGTTCACGGCCAGCCTCAGCTACTTAGTGAGGCCCTCCGCAACTTAGTGAGA
>PVJS01010221.1:0-48550 GCA_004027185.1 Glis glis | reverse complement strand
GTTGAACATTTTTTCATGTATCTATTGGCCATTTGTATCTCTTCTTTCATGAAGTGTCTATTCATTTCAGTTGCCCACATATTTTTTTGTTTTTTTGGGGTACCAGGGATTGAACCCAGGGATGTTCTACCTCTGAGCTCCACCCCTGACCCTATTTTTTATACTTTATTTTGAAACCAGGTCTCACGAAGTTGCGGAGGCCTCACTAAGCAGCTGAGGCTGGCCACGAACCTGGATCCTCCGGTCTCCGCCTCCCAAGTACTGGGATTACAAGCGTGCGCCACCACGTCCGGCAGTTGCCCACTTCTTGATCAGGTTATTTTTTTTTTAGTATAAAGTCTTTTAAGTTCTTTGTATATCCCAAATATTAGACCTCTGTCAGAGGGATAGCTTGCAAAGATCTTCTCCCATTCCATAGGCTTTCTCTTTAAGCTCTTGATGGTTTTCTTTGATGAGCAGAAGCTTTGTAGTTTAATGCTATCCCACTTATTAATTCTTGTTTTAATTTCCTGTGCTTGGAAATCTTGTTGAGGAAGTTTCTACCTGTGCCTATATGATGGAGTGTTGGACCTATGGCTTCTTCTGATAATTTCACAGTCTCTGGTCTAATTTCCAAGTCTTTGATCCATCTTGAGTTGACTCTTATGCAGGGTGAGAGGTAAGGATTCAGTTCCATTTTTCTACAGGTAGATAACCAGTTTTCTCAGCACCATTTGTTGAAAAGACTGTCCTTTCTCCAATGTGTATGTGTTTGGCACCTTTGTTGAAAATCAATTGGCTATAAGTTTGTGGACTTGTTTCTGTATCTTCTATTCTGTTCCTTTGGTCTATGTGTCTGTTTTTGTGCCAATACCAGGTTGATTTTATTACTATAGCTCTGTAGTATAATTTGAAATCAAGTATTGTAATGCCTCCTGCATGTTTCTTATTGCTGAGAATTGCTTTGGCTATTCTGGGTCTTTTGTTTCTCCATATGAAATTAATGACTGATTTTTCTAGCTCTGCAAAAAATCATGTTGGTATTTTGATAGAGATTGCATTGACTCTGTAGATCATTTTTGGCAGGATGGCCATTTTGATAATATTTATTCTGCCTATCCAAGAGCAGGGGAGATCTTTCCATCTTCTAAGATCTTCTTCGATTTCTTTCTTCAGTGTTCTATAGTTTTCATTGTAGAGGTCTTTTACCTCTGGTTAAGTTTATTCCTAGGTATTTGATTGGTTTTGAAGTTATTGTGAATGGGATTGTTTTCTGGATTTCTTTCTCAGTGGATTCATGGTTGGCATATATGAAAGCTACTGATTTTTTTAGGTTGATCTTGTATTCTGCTACTTTGCTGAATTTGTTAATCAACTAGTAGGTTTTTGGTTGAGTTCTTTGGGTCTTATAGGTATAGGATCATATCGTCTGCAAATAAAGATAATTTTAGTTCTTTTTTTCCTATTTGAATTCCTTTGATATCCTTCTCTTGTCTTATTGCTCTGGCAAGAGTTTCAAGGACTATATTGAAAAGGAGTGGTGATAGTGGGCATCCTTGTCTTGTTCCTGATTTTAAGGGGAATTCTGGCAAATTTTCCCCATTCAATATGATGTTGGCTTTGGGTTTCTTATATATTTACTTAATGATGTTGAGGTATGTTCCTTCTGTTCCAATTTTCTGTGGAGTTCTTAAAATGAATGGGTGTTGAATTTTGTCAAATGCTTTTTCTGCATCTATTGAAATGACCATGTGATTCTTGTTTTTAGTTAAGTTTATGTGGTGGATAATATGTATTGCTTTGTGTATGGTGAACCAGCCTTGTTTTCCAGGGATGAAACCAACTTGGTCATGGTGTATGATTTTCTCAATATGATTTTGAATGCATGTGGCTAGTATTTTATTTAGAATTTTTGCGTCTATGTTCATTAATGATATTGGTCTGTAATTTTCTTTCCCTGAGGTATCTTTATTTGTCTTTGTTATTAATGTGATGTTGGCCTCGTAAAAAGAGTTTGGAAGAATTCCATCTCTTTCAATTTCACAGAATAGCTTGTGAAGTATTGGTTTTAGTTCATCTGTGAAGGTTTTGTAAAATTTGGCTGGAAAACCATCTGGACCTGGGCTTTTCTTTGATGGAAGACTTTTTATTGCTGTTTCTATCTCTGTGCTTGCTATTGGTTGATTCAGTTTTTCTATATCCTCTTGGTTCAATTTAGGTAGGTTGTATGTGTCTAGAAATCCTTCGATTTCTTCGATGTTTTCCATTTTATTGGAATATAAGTTTTCAAAGTAGTTTCTTATGATCCTCTGGATTTCTCCACCATCTGTGGTGATATCCCCTTTTTCATGTCTGATTTTGGTAATATGAGTTGATTCTCTCCTTCTTTTGGTTAGGTTAGCTAGTGGTTTGCCAATCTTGTTAATCTTCTCAAAGAACCAGCTTCTTGTTTTGTTGATTCTTTGTATTGTTTTTTTTTATTTTCTATTTCATTAATTTCTGCTCTGATTTTAGTTATCTCCTACCTTCTACTGGCTTTGGGTTGCGACTGTTCCTATTTTTCAAGATCCTTGAGGTATATCATTAGGTTATTTATTTGGATGCATTCTGTTTTTCTTATGTGGGCATTCAGTGCTATAAATTTTTCTCTTAACGCTGCTTTCAAGATGTCCCACAGATTTTGATATGTCGTGTCCCTATTTTCATTTAATTCTAGAAATTTTTTTGTTTCTCCCCTTATTTCTTTCCTGATCCAGTCCTCGTTCAGGAATGTATCGTTCAGTCTCCATGTACTTATGTGATTACTTTTAGTCTTCCTGTTGTGAATTTCCAGTTTGAATCCATTGTGATCTGAGAAGATGCAGGAAATTATATCACATCTTTTGAATATGCTGGTGCTTGCTTTGTGACCCAGTATGTGGTCTATTTTGGAGAATGTTCCATGGGCAGCTGAGAAAAATGTGTATTCAGGTGTTGTTGGTTGAAATAATCTGTATGTGTCTATTAGATCCATTTGGTCTATAGTTTTCTTTAGGTCTGAACAATCTTTATTCATCTTTTGTCCGGAGGATCGATCTAGTGGCATAAGTGGTGTGTTGAAGTCTCCCAATATTATTGTGTTTGGGTCTATATGGGACCTGATGTCCCAAAGACTGTTTTATGAATGTGGGCGCACCCGTATTCGGGGTGTAAATGTTTACTACTATTATATCTTCTTGTCGGATTGTTTCTTTTATTAGTAAGAAGTGACCTTCTTTGTCTCTTCTGATGTGTTTTAGCTTAAAATGTTTTGTCTGATATAAGCGTTGCTACCCCTACTTGTTTTTGATCTCCATTTGCATCTTTTTCCAACCTTTTACCTTTAGCGTATGAGTATCTTTGGCTAGAAGGTGAGTTTCTTGTAAACAGCATATAGTTGGGTTATGCTTTTTGACCCACATTGCCAGTCTGTGCCTGTTAATTGGGGAGTTGAGTCCTTTGACATTCAATGTTATTATTGAGATATGATTTTTGTTTCCTATCATTTTCAGTTTTATTTTTTATTTGCTGTAGTGACCAATCTCCTTGTTTAGTTGCCTACCTGGTGGAGTTCACCTCTCCTGTGGTTCTGAAAATTGCTTGTTTTCCTCTTCTTTGTGGTTTATTTCTTTTAGGATTTTCTGTAGTGTTGGCTTGATCCTCATGAATTCTTTAAATGTTTGTTTATCATGGAACATTTTTATTTCTCCATCAATTTTAAATGATAATTTTGCTGGATATATCAGTCTTGGTTGAAAGTTGTTTTCTTCCAGGGTCTGGAGTACTTTGTACCAATCCCTCCTGGCATTCCTTACTTGGGTTGAGAAGTCTGGGGTGATTTTTATTGTTTTGCCCCTGTATGTCACCTGTTCTTTTGTTCTTGCTGCTTTTAGGATTCTTTCTTTGGCCTCTATGTTAGTCATTTTAATTATTATGTGGCATGGGGAGGTCCTTCTTTGGTCCTGTTTTAACGGTGTTCTATATGTCTCCTGTATGTGAATATCCAAATCTTTTTCTATGTTCAGAAAATTCTCTGAAATTATTCCTTTGAAGAGGTTTCTTATACTATTGGTCTGTGCTTCTAAACCTTCTTCAATGCCTTTTATCTTTAGATTAGGACGTCTTGTATTGTCATGTATTTCTTGAATGTCCAGGGTGTGTTGTTGTAATATCTTCTGTATATCGTTGACTGTGTTCTCAGTTTTGAATGAACTGTCTTCTATGAGTGATACCCTGTTTTCCATGTAGTTGAGCCTACTACAGTTGGTTTCTATTACAGTCTTTAATTTGTTTATTGACTCCCTCATTTCATTCGGAGTTTCTTTCTGATTCTTCCTTAGAGCCTCAACTTCCTCCTTAATCTCCTCTATGCTTTCTTCACATCATTGTGAAGATCAAAATTCGGAATTCTCCGTCTTGCATTTCTTGCAGGTCAGAGTCAGTAATCTCACTTGTTGATGCATTGTGGGTGTTTCTTGTTTCCTCACTGTTCTTCATTCTTGTATTTTCAGTGTTTCCCATTTTGTATTTCTGTTGCCTCCACATCAGCTTCCTTTCTGTGTATGAGACCTCTTGATGGTCCCTGTAGTCCCAATTGGGTCAGTACGCTGCAGACTGTGGTCTCCTTTTGTCCGGTTGTCTGGGGTGTGGTATTGTTGTGGGGGAGTATGCAGGCTCTGGAGCTCGGGTGTTGGCACATGAGGAGCACTTCGAGGTGCGGTGTTGGGTGTGGGCGCGGGTGATGTTACTGGTAGGTGCCCATTTTCCGAGGAGTGGGTGCTGGGGGTAGCCCGGGCCCCAAGGGATGGGCTCGTCCCCCGGGTCTCGGACAATGTCTCTGGAGGGTGTCCGGGCTCTGATGTGCTTCGCTGAGGATTATGAACGGGCCCCTGTGGGTTGTGGGCTCCGGGAATCGAGTAGCTACACCTAGGTGTGCACAGGCTCTGAGGCGCAGCACAGAGGATTGCATGTGGGTCCCAGTGGGGAACGTGTGCTCCTGGATCTCGGGTGGCAGCACTGGAGCATGCCCTGGCTCAGGGACAGCCCTTAGAGTCGCCTGGGTCTCTGGTGGCAGTGCTGGAGTGTATCGGGCTCTGAAGTGTGGCACAGAGGCTCCAGCGCACAGGAGAGAGAGGTGCAGGCTCTGGGTCTCAGATGGCTGTGCAGGAGTCTGAGGTGGCACATGGAAGGCCACCCAGGATGCACCGGAGGTTGCCGGGGCCCAAGGCCGGTCGCAGAGGGCCTCCCGGGTCACACATTGTGGTGCTGAGGGTCATCCTGGTAGCACTGGAGGGCGTGGGTGTCTGGGGCCTGGCGCAGGGGCCGCCCGGGCTGCCCGGGAGGATGCCGGGTCCAAGGCCAGGCGCAGGGGCTGCCGGGGTGACGTGGGAGGATGTCGGGGTCCAGGACCGGGCTGCCGGAGTGATGCGGGAGGACACCGGGGTCTGGGGCCATGGGCAGGGGCCACTGGGGTGATGCTCGGGTCTGGGGCTGGGCACAGGGGCCGCTGTGGTGACGTGGGAGGACGCTGGGGTCTGGGCCATGGGCAGGGGCCACTGGGGTGATGCCGGGGTCTGGGTCGGGGTGCAGGGGCTGCCGAGGTGACGCGGGGGAATGCCAGGGTCCTTATCATTTTTTAAATCCCCCTTTCCATAGCTGGAAAAGGTGTTGGGGGCAGTTGAGGTGGTAAATTACTTCAGTTTCCAGCTACCTGTGCTTACATACAAATGCTGAAAATGAACTTCAGTTTTCCAGACTCTAGTCATTTCTCTAGTAATAGTGAGAATAACATAAGATTTAGTGTATTTATACTGATTATTGTCTTACCATGGGAGAAATCACAGCCATTACAGAGCCCAAGTATTGATATAACATCATCAATTAGCATGCTGGTCCTCTCTCATCTAGTGATTTGCCTCTAGTTTTTCTCATTATAACACCATTAGCATTTTTTCCTAATTGGCTCACCTTTATCCTTTATGTCTCAATTCAAATGTTATCTCCGCAGAGAGCTCTTGCTTGAATCCTTTATCAAGTGACTTCTCTCATTTTTTATTTCTTTCATCTCCTTCGTTGTTTCCTATATAAAAATTATCACAGTCTGTATAAATCTTACTTGTTTGTTATTTTGTTTGTTCATTCATTTAGTTGATTATACTTTTACTCCTATATTAGGATGTATGCTCCATAAGGACAGAAAATGTTGTCTTAGTTTCTCCCCAAAATTAGATGCTGATACAAGGACTCAGAAATAATGTGGTTTATGTGAGATGTGACTCTAGGATGCACAAATGAGGAAGTGGAATAAGTGGACAGGTAAGAGAGAGAAGCCAATTAGTCTGCCTGTTAATGCGTATCATATTGATTAGCAAATTGAGGCTCAATTCCTCTGGGAAATTTCTGAGAAATAGAGTGTGGGAAGTATGGTCAGTTCTTACATAACATGGCATATATGCCCCCCAAAAAACACTGCTATACAAAATTATGCAATAAAAATGGCTTAATGGGGCCAGGCATGGTGGTGCACAATTGTAATCCCAGTACTTGGGAGGCTGAGACAGGAGGATTGCAGGTTTGAGGACAGCTTCAGAAACTTAATGAGTCTCTATTTGAAAATAAAAAATAAAATAGGACTGGGGGTATAGCTCAGAGGTAGGATGCCCCTGAGTTCAATCCCCAGTAACACACACACACACACACACACACACACACACACACACACACACTGGCTTATTGAAAAAATGGAGCTAAGGGCACAACACTAAACAATTGTATCAGTTACACATAAAAAAGATACAATCCTTAAAAATGGTAGCCTAGTCTGACATATTATTCATGTTAAGAAATACCTAAGATCTACAATAATGGCTCTTGGTTTTACCTTGAAGAAGGCCTGATGTTTGTGGAAGGCATGCTGAAAGGGTCCTAGTTCATGAGATATTGAAAAGGGGAGAAAGAAGGGTTCGACGAAAGCTCATGGATACTTGCGGTACCAAGTTGGACTGGGTGTGGCTCATAACACATTCAGTGCCCTGAGGTCAGGGGTAAATGGTTGAGGTGTACACACATGGGGAGCTACTGTGTTTTATCTGTCATCAGTTGGCTCTGTGCTGTTTTCTGCATTCATTTGCGTCAGAGATGATCACACTTTTTCTTAAAGTGTTTTCAGATGTTTAGTATTTTCTGCATTGTGGGCTGTTTGCCTCTGTCATAGTCCTAGAAAAGAGGGGAAATAATGGACTTGTCTGTGATCCACTAAAACCTCACTAATAAGGCAGTGACCCAGAGTTTTCCAATTCCTAATTTAATATTTATTATGGAAGAAACCATATATAGGTAAACACCAAATTTGTGTTATGCCCAAGTGTTTCCTTCATATATCTACTACATTGGAACTAATGTACATTTTCAAAACAAGCATGATGTATAAACTGATAGCAGGTCAGAATTTTCCCATTGTGGAAAATTTCTCCTAAGAACACTAACTTCCTAGCACTTCCATGCTGACCATGTTGTGGGGTGAATAAGGAAAAGTATTTGAGTGCAAAGATGTCAGCCTGCATAGAAATTGTCCTCCACTGCCTGTAGCTGAGGTAACATGGGTGTAGCACCACCTGCATCTACTACCTTGGAGTGTTGTTTTCACTGGTGTATCTTCTCTTCAGTGACTAGAAGGCCTTAGGTACATGAAACAAATGACTTGCCTTGGCAAAGGGATTCATTCACCAAGGAAACCAGGAATACAGCCAACTTCTTTTTTTTTTTTTTGATACTGGGGATTGAGCCTAGGGGTATTCTACCTCTGAGCTACACCCCTAGCCCTATTTATCTGTTTGTTTATTTATTTATTATTTTTGAGAAAGGTCCCACTAGGTTGCTGAGAATCTCACTAAGTTGCTGAGACTGATCTCAAACCCAGGATCCTTCTGTTTCAGCCTCTCAAGTCCTGGGATTACAGGCTTGTGACATCATGCCCAGTCTTAATGAAGTTTTTTTTGGAGATGGGCTTGTAAAGAGGCCATTAAAGTTAAATGAGGTCATAAGGGTGGGGCCCTAAACTGATTGTATTGATGTCCTTTTAAGAATCAGAACACCAGATCTCTCTCTGTCTCTCTTCTTTCTCTCCTCAATTCCTAGACATAGATTGTGTACCTAGGAAAGGCCATAGAAGGACAAGTAAAACAGGAATCGCCAGAAAACAGTACTGAAGGTACCCTGATTTTGTACTTCTAGCTTCCAGAACTGTGAAAAGATAAATTTCTATTGTTTAAAGTATTTAATCTGTAGAATTTTGTTATGGCAGCTCCAGTAGGCAAATTTAAATTTAGGTCCAAGAAATATGTGCTATAGCAAATGTCTGGAAACATGGAAGTGGTTTTGGAACTAATTGGGTAATGGATAAATCCTGGAAGAGTTTTGAGAGGAATGCTAGAAAAAGCCTAGATTTTCTTGATGAGATTATCAGTATAATTACAGATTTTTTAAAACTAATATGCTTCTATTGGTGCATTACAATTATACATCATAATGGAGCTCAGAATGATAGAAACATACATACACACAGCACAGATTTGGATGGGGATTGGGTGCAGGCTCAGAAAGAAAAGAAAGAAGCTACAGAGAAAGCATCTATCATCATAGAAAATGCATATATCATTATGAACAGAATTTTGGTAAAAGTATGAATCTTAAAGGTGATTTTGGTGAGGTGTTAGATGGACATGGAAGAACATGTGTTTGGGAAGTGAAGGGAAGGTGATCATTCTTATAACATCATAAGGAACTCAGATGAGTACTGTTTTCTGGAAGGTAAGACTTAAGAGTGACAACCGTGGATAGTGCTCAGAGGAGATTTCTCAGCAAAGTGTTGTGTCCTGGCCTTGTTTCTCCTTATTGCTTATAGTAAAATGCAAGAAAAAAGATACAATGAAGGGACTGTTAAGTAAAAAAAGAACCAGGATGTGAAAATTTGGAAAATACTCAACCTATCCATATGATATGAAATGAAAAAGCATGCTCTGGAAGGAACACCAGGGACTGCCTGGACAATCACTCCATAAAGAGAATCCTAGCAGGTTTAATCAGCCCTCTCAGTTGAGCCAGGATAGAGATGGGATTATACCAACAGAAACACTGTCAGCTAAGAGTCAAGGGGACAGAGAAACTGACAGAGTGAAGGAAAGATGCTAGAATTTTGGGATTCTCTAGGATAGGATAATAGAGCTGTCCAGCATTATTCTTCAGAAAACAAAACACTACCCTATAGATGATTCAAAGATGCTCAAGCCTGACAGTCCAAACACAGGGGCAGGGGACAAGGCTGTCTCCTCCTCTGTTTCTGTGTCCAAGGTTCTGATGCCTGATACTGCAAGAGCAAGGCCAATCTACTGGTTTGCAGGGTGGACCAGGACTCAGAGCCAAGGTACAGAGCTGGGGGGGGGGGTAGAATTTAGAAGGTAGAATGTTATGGATTGAGTCATGTCCCTCCAATATTCTTTGTTGATCCATTAATCTCTCAATATGGCAGTCTTTGGACATAGGATCTTTAAAGAGGTAAACAAGGTAAAGTGAATCCATAGGATTAGGGCTCTAGTCAAACAGGATTGGTGTCCTTATAATAGGAGGAAAGAAAAGATACCATATTTTCTGCTCCTCTTCCTCCTCCTCCTCCTCCTTCTTCTTCTCTCTCTCTCTCTCATGTGAGGACACAGAAAGAATTCAGGTCTTGGGAAGGCCATCTTTTTTACCCAGAAATCAACTCTGCTGTATGTTGATCTTGAACTCTATAGAACTCTAACTTCAGGAACTGAGAGAAAGTAAATTTCTGTTGCTTAAACCACCTAGTCGGTGGTATATTGCATGGCAGACTAATGTGTATTTAGCATCAAGGAGGAAAAACACATCAAGAAAGATTTTTATAATAACAGAACATTTTTCATATTAAGAGCTGTTAGAAGCAACTATGAACCCACATAAAACAATTCAATAAACATGTATCAAGCTCTGGATCTAGCTGACTTTGATGATGATTTAATCAGTAGTCATTGCTTAGCCCCAACCCCTATACCACTTTTGCTTTCTACCTAGCATAACAGATCTCTGACCTGATTGATGCAGAATTAGGGAAAATATTGCATAATTTTAAAGCATTTTTGTGTTAGTTTCATTATGTACCCTTTACCAAGGGGATGTACAATAGAGAGAAATTTAGCCTAAAGATGGTTGATCTGAATATTCAGCTTGAGAAAGGTCTTTCTGTCTGTAGCAGGCCTTCTAAGTGACAGAATCTATTCTTATGGTACTTTTCTGGGTTTATAAAACCAATTTCTCTATCTTCAAGCAGAAGCTAGTGCCATTAGAGAATTATGAAATAAATGATTTTGCAGAAAATATAATTGTTGGGAGTGAGACCTAAGGTTATTATAGGGTTCTCTAATTAGCCATTCTTCACCAAACATAATTGAACAAACTCAATTAAGAGGAAGAACTGATTAATGGCTATTAATTACCGGATTCAAGACAGAACCCATTAAACTAAAGGATAGGTGTGGGAAGGACATCATGTTGAGTGTAGTCAAAATCTTATTTGTAGTTATTAGCCCAACAAAATAAGTATTACATACAACTGCTAAGTTTTTGAGGGGTCTTTCTACTTATAGAAAGGTACTTAATGTTCTGGAAACTTCCTGTGAATGTTCATTCTTAAGGCTACCAACTTGACACCAAGAGGAAGTGGACTATGACAGTGTGTTGAGATTGGAAGGGTCAATCTCTGTTGTGGTTATGGAGCTCAGTGGAGAAAGAGGGTCTTTCTTCAGAGCAGAACTACTGTCTTCTAGGTCGGCCAACAAAGAAGCCTGTACCACCAACAGGTAGTGACTCTTGTTATTTCTATTTAGCAGGAAATGCAAGCTATGGAGAAGAGACTATTGCAATTCCTAGGCAGCTCATTTTCAGGCAGGTATCTTTCTTACAGGTATTGTATTTTTGTGCCACTCTTTGTATCATGTGTTTTAGAGGCAGACTGCTCTGGACCACCAGTACTTCTAGCTGAGTACAATATGCTGGGCATAGATTCCCTTCCTTGGATCAGTGTTCTGTTCCCTTATGCTTTCATCTTGTTCTTGCCCATCATCAAAGTTGTTTCTTAAGAGGAAGTAGTTACCGTGTGTGTATATGTGAGTGTGGGAGCAGATTCTTTATTTTTTATTATGATAAATATAC
This sequence comes from Glis glis, assembly GCA_004027185.1. Classification (NCBI taxonomy): domain Eukaryota; kingdom Metazoa; phylum Chordata; class Mammalia; order Rodentia; family Gliridae; genus Glis; species Glis glis. Next base: position 37,330 of record PVJS01010221.1, on the reverse strand, counting down.
ACCTTGCATAAATATTGACCATTTTAAAATCTGCAACTCTGTGGCATTCAGTGCATTCACAATGCTATATAATATCACTAATTCCTTCTTCCAAAGTGTCATCACATCAAAAGGAAACCCATATCTTTTATGTAGTTACTGCCTACTCCCTCCATCCCCACCTCCTGAGAACCACTAATCTGCACTTTGTCTCTCTGGATTTCCTATTCTGAACATTTCAGAAATTCCTTTTATTGGGCTATTTTCCCATAAGATCCATTCAGAGAAAAGAAAACTCTAATAAAATGAAAAAAAATCAAGAGAACTTTAGAGCCAGAACTTATTGGAAATTTCACATTTGAAATGATCAGATTTATTAAATGTTTTACAGCAAAACTATCCAATATAGAAAACTAAACAGATTCTATATGGTATTATTATTTTATGTTTTCTCAGCCAATGCCATTAAAGTATTCCTAAAAGTATGCTTAGGAAATTCTCTGTATTCAAATTCTAATTTAGTCTTACCTTTCTTTTTCTTAAGGGGAGATAATCATACATAGAACTTCACAAAATTTCCTTTACATATGGACAGGCACCCCCACTGGCCTTCGTTTAATTCTGACCTTTGTCTAATTCTGTGTAATGAACAGCTAGTACTGAGCTGTCAAAAGTCCCCACTGATATTGAACATTTTTTCATGTATTTATTGGCCATTCCTATTTCTTCTTTTGTGAAGTGTCTATCTGGTTTAATTGCCCATTTCTTGATTGGGTTTTTTTTTTAGTGTTGAGTCATTTAAGTACTGTGTATATTATAGATATTAGTCCTCTATCAGAGGAATAGCTGGAAAAGATCTTCTCCCATTCTGTAGGCTCTCTTTTTACACTCGATGGTTTCCTTTCATGAGCAGAAGGTTTTTAGTTTAATGCCATACCATTTATTCATTCTTGTTTTAATTTCCTGAGCTTTGGGGGTCTTATTAAGGAAGTGTCTTCTTGTGCCTATATGTTGGAGCTCTAAACCTATGCCCTCCTCTAGTAACTTCAAAGTCTCTGATTTACTTTTCAGGTCTTTGATCCATCTTGAGTTGACTCTTGAGCAAGGTGAGAGGTTAAGGATTTAATTCCATTTTTCTACAACTGGATAACCAGTTTTCCCAGCATCATTTGTTGAAAAGAGTGTCTTTTCTCCAACATATGTGTTTGGCACCTTTGTTAAAAATCAATTGGCTATAAGTCTGTGAATTTGTTTCGGCATCTTCTGTTGTTCTATTGTTGTATGTGTCTGTATTTGTGCCAGAAATGTGCTGTTTTTATTATTATAGCTCTGTAGTATAATTTGAAGTCAGGAATTGTGATGCTTCGTATATCAGGGAGATGCAAATCATAAACTACACTGAGATTCCATCTAACCCCAATCAGAATGGCAATCATCAAGAAGTCAAACAACAATAAATGCTGGTGAGGATGTGGGGAAATAGGAAGTCTTCTACACTGTTGATGGAATTGCAAATTAGCACAGCTGCTATGGAGATCAGTGTGGCAATTTCTCAGAAAATTGGAAATAGATCCACCATATGATCCAGCTATACCACTCCTGGATATCTTTCCAAAGGGACTGAAAGCAGAAAATCATAGTAATATATGCATATCCATGTTTATAGCAGCACAATTCACAATAGCCAAATTATGGAACCAACCTAGGTGTCCATCAATAGATTAATGAATTACAAAATTATGGGATATATGCACAATGGAATTCTACTCAGCAATAAAGAACAAAACTATGTCATTTGCAGGAAAATAGATGGACCTGGAGAACATTATATAAGTGAGATTAGCCAGTCACAGAAAGTGAAGGGTCATATGTTTTCCTTTATATGTGGGCACTAGGGAGTAATTGGGATACCAGAGGGACTTCAGATAAGGAGGAGAAACTTCAGTGGAGCCAGGGAGGTGGTCTAGGGGAAAGGGGGAGGGAAGATCAATGAAGGAATCATTCTATTGACACTATGTATATATGGTACATATGTGAGAATGCTAATGTCAATCTCAATACTATGTATGGGGAAGGGGGGAGTGGGGGGAGAGCTGGGGAAAGCCCACCAAGTGCTGTGTGCGTGCATGTCACTATCACTATGAACTACATTATGATGTGAGAATATAATGAACCAATAAAAGTATATAAAATATAAAATTCCCATTGATGGAAAACCTATCTGAATTTATAAGCTGGAATGTGGTGCACACATATAGTTCCAGCTACTCTGGAAGCTGAGGCAGGAGGAGTCCATGAGTTAAAGATGAATCTGGGCAACACCGTGAGACCCCTTCTCAACAACAACAATGACAACAACAAAAATTTGCATATGAATGTTCATAGCATTGCTCCTCATAACAAAAATGTAGAAACAACCCAAATGTCTATCAACTGATTAAAGGATAAGCAAATATGGTATATGTATATATTCATAAAGTGGAACAATATTCAGCCCATAAAATGGAAGTACTTATACATGTTACTACATGGGTGAATCTTAAAACCACTGTACTTAGGGAAAGAAGTCAGATGCAAAATACTGTGTATTGTATGATTCCATTTATATGAATGAATGGGCAAATTTATAGAGACAAAAAATAGTGCTGCATCAATGTTGGAAAATGTACATCAAAAGTTCTGTCACTCCTAGTTCTTTGAATATTAATTCATTACTCTTTGGCCTGAGTTAGAGTAGACCCTTGACATCCTATTCAGCATATCACAGTCAGGAAGAAATGCCAACAGAGTTGATTTGGCCTGAAATGAAGAGATGAAATCCAACTGGATTCTAGAGTACATGTCACCATGCCAAACATCTACTAGTGTTTTTTTTTTTAATTGGACCATTGTTGACATTGCCTCTAACATAAAGCCTCTTGAATGTTTCAACAAATTTAGAGGATTTGAATAAGATAATTGATGGGGCCCTAGCTCTGGCAAATGGCCCTTTGGCAAGTAGATTATAACAAATGGCATCCACCTGTTTGTACTCAATAACAATGAATTGAATAAATTTTACCTCCTTAAATCCAAGGAAGCTACCACTTAAAAATTCCACATGGTATTCTGTTTTTACATAAAAAATTCCCAATCACAATATAAATGCAATTTAAAATTAAGCAACTACAGCCAGGCATGATGCCTCACACTTGTATCCCAGTACTTGGGATGCTGAGATAGGAGGATCATGAGTTCAAGGTCAGCCTCAGCAACTTAGCAAGGTCCTCTGCAACTTAGTGAGAACTTGTTTTCAAATAAAAAATAAAATAGGGCTGGGAGTGTGGTTCAGAGGTAGAACATCCCTGGGTTCAATCCCCAGTACCAAAAAAAAAAAAAAGAGCTTGAGAGATTAGGGTGAAAGAGAGATATGCAAAGATGGGGGAAGGATGGGGCATGTGATAAAAAATAAGAGAAATATACTTATATTTCTGCATATTATATGTAAAAGAATATTAATAAACACTTCTCATATTCATAGGTATAAATGGCATAATGGAGTCATATAGCAAGATAATGTTCAAATATCTGAGCCAGTTGGCCAATGCTGAAGAGCTTTCAGCCAGTACCATTTTGAATTAGTGTTACTATATTAACTGCATGGCTTAAGCCAGTGATTAGAATCTATAAGTGTGACTTTCAAATAATATCTAAATATTTCAGGAAAAAATTTTAAAATGTTGAAAAGTCTTGGGAATAAAAATACATATAAAATAAAAAATACAAAGTTTCATGTTTAGCCAATAACAAATTATTTTTGTCATGAATAATGTGCATTTTAAATTTGAGTTCAAAATATTTCTGGGCATTTGGTAAACAAAGTTTGGTTTAAAAAACAAAATATGAATATAGATTTACCCAGTAGGATATAGTACCTTAAAAGACTAAAGACTAACTTAAAAGATTGTTCACATAATAATTTATATTTATTTTAAAATATGTGCTTAACTGTGAAAAAGTATTTTCCAAGAAAGTCACTTTTAATCCTTCCAAATGGAGCCTTTCTGTTCATTTGCAAGCACAATAAGAAAAGGCAGGCTTAAGAACAAAGGATCAAGCTTGGGAAACAGAAAAGATCGTCCATGATGTAGGCATAGTTGGAAAATTCAATGTTTAGGTAAGATGCTCATTATTTTATTCTTTGAACATAATTATATTTCTATTTAACTAGTTTTGCTAAAACAAATTTTATAGGAATATCTTTAAGGAAGATTTACTTTTGATTTCCAAAATTATATACAGGAGCAAAAGAAAATTGTCATAAAATTACAGGAGTACAAATTTGGCTTTATCAAATCATGCCTCTTCAGTCTAGGTGAACTGCCTGATTACTCTGCTCTCCGAGAGTTAAAGCTGTTTGCCATGTTTCTGCAGAGTTTAAGAAGGATTTCGAAGAAGAGAAAATGACATCCGTGGGCACCAGTAGTTCCTCATGAATAGCCCTAAACACATTCCCGTCTGATTTACAAGTGCAGCTGCTGACAATAATCACGCCTGACATTTCATTATGGGTAGAATAATTCTATCATTCATAAGAAAAAGACTTATTTTTCACAGAACCTGATAAAACATTTAAAACTTCTTTATTATTTATTCCTCCATAGAAGCCTAAGATACAGTAACAAATTTTTCATTGTACCAAAATTGAGACTCAGCCTGAAATCAGATTTTAGCATGGTATTCTAAAGCTAAATTCTATGTTTCTTTGATACGTTTTCTGATTTTTTTTGTTGTTGTTGTTCTGGGGATAGAACCCAGGGGCGTTCTACCTCCAAGCTACACCCCCAGCCCTTTTTTTAATTTTTTTATTTGAAACAGAGTCTCCCTAGGTTGCTGAGGCTGTCCTTGAACCTGTGATCCTCCTGTCTCAGACTCCCAAGTACTGGGATTACAGGCATGAGCCACCGTGCCTGGATATCTTTCTGACTTTATCCATTTGTTTTATATTTGGTTTTAAATATCTGATAAACTTAATTAAAACAAAAGTGGATTGTTAAAACTAAAAAACCTACTAGAGGGCACTTTTACATATCATCTAAGAAATCAGCAAGTTGCTATAATGTATGTTTTCCCTTATCATATTATCATTCTGTAATCGATAATTTTTCTTTGTTTACAAATAAAAATTGAGAGGGTTTTGGTTTGAGTATGGTAGAGTAGCCTTTATAAATATGACCTAAACCTCCCCAGATAACAATGATAACTTCTGAACTAAGTATTTTTAAAAACTATTTGAGGGCATGGAAAAACAAATAAATATAGACACAACATTAAGGGTTTTTTGTTGTTGTTGTTGTTTTGTTTGTTTTTTTGCCCAGAGCCATTTTACCTCTCGACTACACCCCCAGTCCTTTTTACTTTTTGCTTCGAAACAGAGTCTCCCTAGTTATTGAGAGTCTTGCTACGTTGCTGAGGCTGGTCTCAAACCTTAGATCCTCCAGGCATGTGTCACCATGCCCAGCTAAAGGGAATTAAATCTTAAAAGCTAGTTCTACATTTCTACCAAAATGCACTCTAGCCCACATACTTACAGAGTGACCAGAACTCAAATGGAGGGCCACAGTCTCCATGACTTGAGGTCTCAGAGGATAGAGCTGGAGGGTTTCTGCATTGATAGAATTTAAGCATCCTGGAAAGTAAGGAGACACAGAAGGGAAAGCTCAGAAATCTGTGTATAATTATTCTCATATTACTGGCTGTTCCCTAAACTGTGCCTGCATGGAGATGACTCTAACATTATACAGTAATGGGAAACAGCAAGTAGAAGACTGACTTTGCTGAGCAGATAGCTCAGTCTCTTCACAGCAAAAGATGAAATTTTGACTTATAGTTCATTGCAGTGAGATATCAGAAGATAGACTATAGATGATGCAGTAGGACTAAAACATTTGTCTTGAACAAAGAAAAAAAATTAGATGTATACTAGTAAAGGGAAAAAAACCAAGTCAGTATAATTGAAGGTTAAAACCCAATAATTGAACTGTCTGAAAAACAAAACTCAACACTCTTCAGAGGAAGTTAACAGAACCCAGAATTTCTGTGAAGCATCATCTTTGCCCAGCATACAATAAAAATTGCTAGATATATGAAGGAATAGAAATAGAGTGACCCATTGTTGGTAACATCCAGCACACCTGAGAGGAAAGGAATGACCCAGACATGGCGTGCAGATTGAAAGGGGCAGTCCAGGGACCTCACTCTTAGGTGAAGACCCCACTGGACACTTGTCCACAGCTTTTATTGTCATTCTAAGCAGGAAGGTTACGGTTTGCACACTGCTGCATCCACACAGAGTCCTGGAGGTAATGTTTAACGGGTGAACGTGCAGGGAGACCTTGAGGTAATGGTTAACTGGGTAAACTGCAGAGCACCTGCAGAAAGTCCTTGAAGTACCGGTTAGCAATAAAACTGCTGAGGATGTGCAGAAGATCCTTGAGACAGTGTTTGACAGGAGGACACTCGGGAGTTGGTGCCGGCAAGAAACATAGGAGGAAACCTTGGAGGAACAGGCTGCTTTCAGCGAGTTCAACAGTCTGGTTATAGCTTTCCTTGACCCTTAGACCTTTCCAAGGCAAATGTTAACCTGCCTCTGGCAGTCGCATGCTCCAAAACCCATACTTATAAGAAGAAAAAAAAAGTCAATAAAAACAGATTCCAGAATAACTCAGATGTTCCAATTATCAGGAAAAGAAACTTGATTACTAAATAACATACTACTCTATGATCCATATATCAAAGATAAATTCCTAAGGAAAAGTAGAGAATATTTTGAGTAGAATGCAAATGCAAATGAAACACAAGATTTGTGGAGACAAGGCAAATCCCTAGATGAGGAGAAATTTATGGAACTAAATACCTGCATTAGAAAAGAAGAAAAGTCTTAAATTAATTAAGTTGGCAAAATAAGAATTTAGAAAAATTACAGTGAGGTAAATCTAATATATTATATAAAATATGGAAGTCCTTCAGACAAAAAGAAAATGATAGTGGGGAAATGTGGATATATGCAATGAAATAAAGAGAATCAGAAATGGAAAAAGGTGTGGGTAAATATAAAATACTTTTTAAAATTTCAATTTAGGCATTGAAGGTGTAACTTAGTGTTCTAGCACTTGCCAAGTATGTGAGAGGCACTGGGTTTAATCCCTAGTGACTGACACACACACACACACACACACACACACACACACACACACACACATCAATTCATTAGGAATAATCAACTGTTTAAAGCAGAAAGTAATAGCTAATGCATTTTGGGTTTGTAGCACATTTTGAAATTAAATACACAATGATATGAGCACAAAGAATGGAGGGAGACCAGGTGCAGTGGAAAATGCCTGTAATCCCAGCTACTCAGGAGGCTGAGGCAGGAAGATTGAAAGTTTGTAGTCAGCCTGGGAAATTTAGTAGATCCTGTCTCAAAATAAAACAATGAAAAAGGACTGGGGATGTATCTCACTGCTACAGTACCTGTGGGGTCAATTCCCAATAAAAAAGAAAAAAAATGGGAGGGAGGAAGAACATTAGCTCTCTTGTATTAGTCGACTCAGACCATTATAACAAAATATCACAGACCAGGTGGCTTAAACAACAGAAATTTATTTCTCACAGTTCTAGAGGCTGGGAGCCTAAAATTGTGGCAGTAGTTGCTTAGTGTCACAAGAGTAGGGCTTTCTGGCAGCCTTCTCTACATCTTCACATAGCATAGAGGGGGGCAGGAGGCAAGCTCACTGATGTCTTTTCTTATCAGGGCATTAATCTTATCATCAGGGCCCCACTCTCATGACCTCATATAAACCTAATTGCTTTCCAAAGGCTCCAACTACAAACACCATCACACTGGGGGTTGGAGCTTTAATGTGGGAATTTGGGGAGGGAGGCATAATGCAGTTTGAAGCAGTACTGTTGTAAGGTTCTTACAATATATGCAAAATGGCCAAACATATTCTCTAAAGATAGACTTTATGTCTACAATAACTTAAACATGAATGTTGTAAACCATAGAGCCACCAATAAAACAAAAACAGAATAAAAACAAGCAAAAAAGGAAGTTGTGATAGTTGAGGTTTATATGTTTATAGGATAGTGGAGATTGATATCGCAAGGCTGTGGTAACCAGTGCTTTGGTCAAACATCAGTCTAGATGTTGCTGTGTAGGTATCTTGTAGAGATAATTAGCGTCCACAATAAATGGAACTTAAGTGAAGGAGATTACCCTTGATGATGTGGTGAGTTTCATTCTGTCTGTTGAAAGAGTTAAAATAAAAACTGAGGTTTCCCTGAGAAGAAGGAATTCTGCTTCTAGACATTAACATAAGAAATCCTGCCAAAATTTCTAACCTGCCAGCCTATGGTATATTTCAGAATAAAAACCCCAACATCAATTCCTGTTTGGGTGTCCAGATTTCAGATTGAATAGCCCCCACAATCCATGACCCATTTTCTTAAAATAAACCTCTTAATATACCTATAATTCTTGTTTTCTCTGGATAACCCTAATGCAGAAGTATATTTAATAAGAAAAGACTGGTGATATAATGAAGTCACAAAAAGTACTGTCACCAAAAGAAGACAGGAAACTAAACAAAAACAAAAACACATGATGAGGGGCCCATGCCCCTCTAAGCCATGCTGGATTCTCACTGTATGGGGCTGGCCCCGGGTCCAGCCCATGAGACAGGCATAGCTGTGGGTTCCCCGTGTAACTCTCCAGCCCTGGAATGTGTGGCCGGTAGAGGACTGGTGGCCTGTGCCCCAGCAGACTGCTCAGCCTGTCACCCTGGCAGTAATGGATTCAGCACCCTGCCTTCTCCGTCCCTACCTGTACCTTGAATATTTGGACAAACCCAATGGAACCTGGTTGCTGTATCTATCACATAGCTGGAACATTTGTTTGGCATCTAAATATGCTTGTTTTCCAGATTGGTGCTTCTGGCACTGTTCTGATGTGTGGAGCAGGCTGTGCTATTGGTGATATGTAGAATGTATACTGCAGTAAAATGTATACCTTTGAGAGCAGCATCCCTACTTCTTGTCATCACCTATCTGCTAATGAGAAGAATTACATACTGGCCTCAATTAGCCTTGGGGTTGAGTTTTAATTGGGGAGAATTACATGGATGACCTATTATTGAGGGCTTCTGGGATCCATCTATTTGCCAGTCACTCTGTTTTTCTGGAATTATATGGACACTATTATATGATGCTATTTATGCCTACCAGGACAAAATAGACGATGCTCCGCTTGGTCTTAAGTCCGCAGTACTAAGGCTTAATGAAAATGCCAAAGCAGCATGTCGGGAGCTTCCCTGTTTCAGTGCTGGGGGTTCTAAGTCTGGTGGGAGTAGACAGGGACCAGACTTCTCCCTCCACACTTTCTGGCCCTTTAGGAGCCCACCTGGAAAGCCACAGTTACAGTCTGGACATCCACAGACCTGAGGATTGTTAGGATAAATTTACCACCAACCAAACAATTCAGCGACTAGATATTTAGGGATTGTTCTTGATAAATTTCAGAAAGAAAAGATGGACAAAACAAAACAAAACAAAATTAAAAGAAAATTAGCCAATGACACCTAGGAACTCCTTATTTTATTTAAAAACTTTTATTTATGCATTATGATTATATACAGTAGTGGGACTCATTGTTACATACTCATTGTACATGCACTAACATAATTTCTATGAATATTTTTAAACAAATTTTTACAAAGCAGTGTTATCAATGCCAATATAAATACTTGTATGGGAAAAGGGAGGGAGTGAGGTGGGATCAAGAGAAGCTCACCAAGTGCTCTGTGCATGTATGTCTTTACTATTCTAAACTTCATTATGGTGTATAAATAAAAATTATATTAAAAATATTCTGAAACCCATCACCTGCTTAGATTAGAATAAGCAATTTCTTACCATATGTTAACGAATTCAGAACCAGATAATAATGTGGAGCATACTTTCCTGGATTTCAGTTCACCAATTTGCTAGTGACATTCTTCCCTGGCACAGAAACAAGGAACTCTTTAGGATCTGCAGTGACCTTGAACATTTAAGTTGACACATTCTTCTACTCATTATAGACCTCCTCTGGAATTATGGGAATTGAATGAGTTTTGGCACATTAGGAAAATCTTGATGTGTAGCTTATCAAAATGAATGTCTGTAAGGAAATGGGCTCTGTTTAGGGAAAAATGAAAGCCGCTACAGAAAATCAGGGCTGAGTCCTCTCTACTGTGATCTTTTCCCATTGCCTAAAACTGAAATTCAAGAAACCATTCATGGTTTTTTTAGCATTTTAGGGGAATTTAAAAAATCAAATAAAAATCCATTATCAACTACAAATAAAGAACACATGATGAAAGGGAAAATAAAGAGCAGGATTATTGATTTAAATGGTGTATTGATAGTTACATCAAATGTAAATGGCCTCTGTGCTCCAATTAAAAAGCGAGGCAAGTAAAACGCAATTTGTTGTCTTGAAGAAATTCACTTTAAATATCAAGACAAAGGTAGGTTAAAAGTAACAAGAAAAAAAGGTGATAAGAATTGCATCAAACAGATATAAAATACTAAACATTTATATACTAATAGTAAGCCTTCAAATACAAGCAAAATGATGGTCAACAATATCAAGTGCCTAGTTATTGTTTCCTTCCTTCCTTCCTTCCTTCCTTCCTTCCTTCCTTCCTTCCTTTCTCTCTTTCTTTCTTTCTGTACCGGGGGTTGACTCAGGGACATTCTACCTCCAACCTACACTTTCATCCCTTTTTATTTTTAAATAGGGTCCTGCTAAGTTGCTGAGGCTGGCCACGAACCTGCCATCCTCCTGTCTCAGCCTCCCAAATACTGGGGTTAAAGACATGCACCCTGACACCTGGCTAAGTATGTATTTTCTAATCCTAACTCAAATGATTGGGATTGGGTTGAATGGGAGGCACTAGCAAGGCTCAAGTTTCTTTCAGCAATGTGAGACAGCTCAGTGGTCAATCATAAGTACATACTGGGGGAAGAAAAGATTGTGTCAAAATGAATAGAAAGACTAAGAAATAATTTCTGAGGTTGAAGAAGCTAATAAAGAAATAATTCATAAGGGGACTTCAAACATTATTTTGGTGCCTTGAGAAAAAACAATATCTCTCTTAGCTTTTACTTAGATGCCTGTAAGGATTTTACATTTTATTGGCTAATGCTTCATCACTACTGGAAGAAAATGTCATGACCCGGAAAATATCATTAAGCAGAATCATTATTGGAATGGCTATGTCATAAGCTTTGATGGAGCAATAGAAAATCTCATGGTACCCAAAATAAGACCCAAATTGGGACCCAAAATAATACTGTGTATGGGCATTTGTTTCCCCATGTGACACCTCATGCACTCTGTTCTATATTAGAACTGAAGATCATTGTGTAACTACACATCTTGATGATGTGTTAAGAAAAGGTATAATGACAGAATGCTTTCTGCCTCTTGCCTAGTGAGAGTCACAGCATTATACACTAATACCTTTAAAGGAAAACTAGAGGTTTCCTCTAAAACTGTGGGGTTTTGAGGTTGAAAATTCACATAGATAACATGGTGGGATCATATAAGAGTGTACAATACCTGGAGTTTGGAGAAGCTACCCATGGAGAATTCTCTTCCAACCACAAAAATATATGTAAAGCTTCTTATTTCCCATGTGTCTTCATCTTAGAGAGTAGGATTTTTGGTTACAAGATATGTTTCCCATTTGTACACGGGTGATTAGCACACAATTCCAATGATAGATAAAACATTTACTTCCACATCAAAGAGAGCTTTCTGGAAAATAAGAGCAAGCAGGGGTTTTAGAAATATTACTTTAAATGGAAGCAAAAATAGTCAGGCCCATTGGCCTGGCACACTACTAAGACACATGTAGCTGATTCATGAAATACACATAGATCACCTCACTAATATAAGCTTCCAAATGAGGAGTATACTTTATATCAGTTCTTCTTAACAACTCTGACAAAATCAATAGATCAGAATAAGACAGTCCAATTATACAATTTGTGAGCATAGAAAAAATATTAAATGGTACATAAATCACCCAAGAAAAAAAGATCCCTATTTGAAACCAATTTCAATTTTATTCTGTGTGACAAAGGAAAGTATCTTCCCATAAAACACCTGGAATTCTATATTTCATTGAGACAGCCCTTGGTTAGTAATATTGTGCATAATACTATTCGGATATGAGAAATGATTATTTCTGTAGTAAAATAACAACAAATACTATAATCTTCTGATTTATTTTGAAATTGCATTTTTAATTTTCATAATAATATTTTAATTTCCTACAACACTGGGATTATTGGTAAAGTCAAAATGATAGATGAAAATAAGATTTATCATAATATAGAGTTGTTCAAATTACTGGGAATGTGACTTAAAATTTACTCAGGAGGTGATCTCAATATAAGACTATGGTTCTGCAGAGAAGATAGATTTCATTAATAATGAGTTAACTATTTATTATAATCTTTAACTCACAATAAATTTCAAATGACTTCATATAAAGGTTATAGAAGAATTATTGAATTGGTGCAAAAGACTGAAAATTTCACAAGAAGTATATGCTAGTTTATCTGTATTATCAAAAATCAATGCCTAGACCTCACTGGTAATTAGAAATGTTTGGTATAAACACTAGCATATTATCAAGTATACCACATAACTATTTTAACAGATGTAACTACTGATACAAATGAAAAATGATTCATTGTTAATGGACTTTGTTCAGGAATCATTTGGGTGGCCTAAATAGGTGGGTTCATTCCAACTGATCTGGATTGATCTCATCCTTATCTACAGAGCTGCTGATCCTGTGAGTATAAACTATTTGGGATATGTGTACCCTTTGTAACATTTGATCAATTAAGTGAATTAAAGTGTAATTAATACAGTTGGAGATATCAAAGTCATTTTTTCAATTAATGATAGACCAAGTATATAGATCAAGTGATGTATACTATATTTTTTTTTTGTTTGTGATACTGGGGATTGAACCCAGGGGAATTCTACCACTGAACTACACACCCAGTCCTATTTTGTCTTTTTTATTTTGAAACAGGGTCTCACTAATTTTCTGAAAGCCTCACTAAATTACTGAGGCTGGCCTTGAACCAGCAATCCTCCTGTCTCAACTTCCGAAGTACTGGGATTACAAGCATGTTCCTCCACTCCCCACTGATGTACACTATTAACTATTAATATTTATAGATTTTCTATTCTATAAGGTGTGAATAGGCATTCTTTTAAAGTGTACACAGACCATTCATAAAAATAGACCATATACTATGTCATAAAAAAATCAAAGAAAATTTAAGAATATTAAATATACATAAAGTGTTTCATCTGAACAAAATAGTTTTAAACTTAAATAAAAGATATTTGAAAAATATCCAATATTTAGAAATTTTTAAAAAACACTGAAGAAATTCGTAGTCAAAAAAGAAATCAAAAGGCAAATTATAAAGTATTTTGAAGTGAATGAAAAGGAAACTACCTCATATCCAAATCTGAAGCACACAGTGAAAGTGTTACTTGCAGAGAATGTTATGACATTGAATTAAATGAACACTTTGGGAAAGAAGAGATTCTCAAAGCAGTGCTAGAGTGTGGATCTGGAATGTCCCCCAAAGACGCATGTCTTCCAAGTTTTGGTTCTCAGCTCCATGCTACTGGAAAGTGGAGGAAACCTTTACGAGGTGGAACCTGTGGGAAGTTTTAGGTTATTGGGTCTTGCCTTTAAATGAGATTGGGAGACATTTGTCTCTTTTTCCTTTTGTTTTAGGCCGTGAGGTAAACTGGTTGCTTTGTCACATGCTCCCACCATGATGTGCCACAACAGGCTCAAGCAGTGGGGCAAACTAGTCAAGGATCAAAACCTCTGAAACTGTGAGCCCAAATCAACTTTTTATCTTTCTAAGTAGATTATCTCAGATATTTGTTACAGTAATGGAAAGCCGGTTGGCAAAAGCAGTGATTCAAACTTTATACTTAAGAAAATATGAAAAAATCAAACTAAATGCAAAGTAAATAGATGTAAGGAAATAATAATCGAAACAACAATTATTGAAACATAAAATAAAGTAGAAAGCCAAAAGCATGATAGAGACAATCAATTAATTTAAAGTTGGTTCTTTGAAATTTCAAAGTGATAAACAACTGGTTAGATTTATGACAAAAAAGAAAACATAAATTCCCAATACTAGGAATACCCAAATCAGGGAAATCACCATAGACATTTACTGATAATAAAAAGATTATAACTATTTCATGTCAATAAACTTGACTACTTACAGGAAATGCACATATTTTGAGTGATATAAAACTAAATTCAGAAAAAGTAGAAAGCCTAAATGGCCTTTTATCTTTGAAGAAACTGAATTCATAATTAGAAACTTCTTAAGAAGAAAATTCTAGGCACAGATGCTGAGTCTTACTAATCACTTAAGGAACAAATAACACCAACTTTATATTAGTCATTTCAGAAAGTAGGAGAACAGTTCTTAACTCAATTATAAGACCATCATTAACCCAATTTCATAAATTGGACAATTATATTACAAGAAAGGAAGAATACAATCCAGTTATGTTATAAACAAACTAAAAAATCTGCAAAATGTTTGAAAATTAATTGCATCAATATAAAAATGATAATGTACCATGATCTAGCAGAATTAATCCTAAGAATGCAAGATGAATTTTAAATCTCAAAGCCAATTAATGTATTTCACTACATCAGACTAGCCAAAAACATGATCATATCAATAGATGTAGAAAAGGCATATGAAAATATTCAACATATGTTTAAAATAAAAACTACCAGCAAGCCAAGAATAGGTAAGAGCTTTTTGAACCAATACAAGACTGTACATAAAACCTATATTTAACAGTATTTCATAATGAAATATACTAAGGTTGGGAACAAGGCAAGAATGTCCATCTCAACATTCTAATTCAACATAATGCTAGAATGTCTAGTAAAAACAGTAAAATAAGGAATACAATAAAGGTCATTTAGATTAGGAAGAAAATGTTAAATTTACTTTA
Organism: Glis glis; assembly: GCA_004027185.1. NCBI lineage: Eukaryota > Metazoa > Chordata > Mammalia > Rodentia > Gliridae > Glis > Glis glis. Next base: position 22,230 of record PVJS01010221.1, on the reverse strand, counting down.
TTCAAGGATCATCTAGCTGGGCATGGTAGCTCAACCCTGTAATCTCAATACTTGGGAAGCTGAGACAGGAGGATCACAGGCTCAAGGACAGCCTCAGCAATGTGGGGAGATACTCAGCAACCTTACAAGTCTCTGTTTGAAAACAAACAAACAAACAAACAAACAAAAATTTAAAAAGGGGTTAGGGGTACTCAAAGGTAGGATGTGTTGGTGTTCAACCTCCAGTATCACACAAAAAAGGATCATCTATGTAGAAATTTCTAAGGAATTATACAAAAGCTGCTAGAGTTAAGTGGATTTATCAAAGTGGTAAGATAGAGAGTCAGGGTAAAAATTCAATTGTTTTTCTATATACTTGCCACAAGCAATTGAAAATGAAAACACAAAGCAAATACCTCTCTTGTATCATAAAATGCCATAGTATAAACAATAAAATATATTCAAGACCCACATACTGAAATCTACAAAGAATTAATTTATTAATTATAAAAGGCCCAAATAAAAAATATATACCACATTCAATAACAATAAAACCTACTATTTCTGCTAGTTCTCTTCAAATTAATATGCAGGTTTTGATGAAGATATTGAAAAACTTATTTAAAAATTTATATGTAGATGCAAAGGATCTAAAATAGCCAGAACATATTTGAAAACAATAAAGTAGAACTAGAGTATGCATACTATATGGATTCAAGAATTTCTCTAAGTCTATAGTAATCAAGACCATGGTATTGCTTTCACACTAGACATAAAGGTCAGTGGATCAAACTAGAGAATCCCAAAACAAATACATAAATGGTCAATTGATTTTTCAAAAAAAGTAACTCAATAGGTGAGCTTACTGTTGTGGTAGATGGATAATACCCTCTCACCCAGAGAAGCTCATGTCCTAATCCTCTAAATTAGTGAAGGTGTTACCTTATATGGGAAAGAGGCTTTGCTGATGTTATTAAGCTAAGGACCTTGATTTTCTGTGTAGGTTCAATGTGGTTTTCTGGGAGGACCCAGGGTAATGACAAGGGTCCTCATAAGAGGGAGGCAGGAGGTTCAGGTGAGAGAAAGCAATGTGGGGATGAAATCAGAATCAGTGAAGAGCATGTGAGAATATTGTGTTGCTGGCTTTCAAAACAGAGGAAGAAGTCCAAGCCCAGGGAAACAGGAGACCGCTAGAAGCTGGGAGCGGCAAAGGCAGGATTCTCCCCTAAGATCATTAGAAGGAATTAGCTTTGCTGGAACCTTGACTTTAACTCAGTGACACTGATTTTGGGCCCCAGAACTTTGAGATAATTCATTTGTGTTATTTTAAGTCACTCTGTTTCTAATAATTTATTGTAGCAGCAATCGGAAACTAATACAATGGTCTTTTCAACAAATGGTGTTAGAACAACTGCATAATCATAAAGAAAAGAGCTCTCAAATCTTACCCTGTATCAATATAAATTTTGAATAACAGTGAGTAATAAACCTACATGCAAGAGGTAGAAAATAATATTTTCAAACAAATAAATATAGAAGAAAATCAGATTCTAAAAATGTTTCTTAGGATAAAATCATAAACAATAAAAATATGATAAATTAAACTTTACCAAAATTATAATACTTCGCTATTCAAGATATACTTCTAAAGCCAGGCGTGGTGGCGCACACTTGTAATCCCAGTTCTTAGGAAGCTGAGACAGGAGAATCACAGGTTCACAGCCAGCCTCAGCTACGTAGGAGTCCCTCCGCAACTTAGTGAGACCCTGTTTCAAAATAAAGAATAAAATAAGGCTGGGGATGTAGCTTGGAGTTAGAATGTCTCTGGGTTCAATCCGCAGTACCACACACAAAAAAAGATATACTTCTAAAAATGAAATGGCAATTCACAGATATGGAGAATATATTTGCAAAATATATATTCAATAAATGAGATGTATTTAACACATCCAAAGAAGACTAACTTCAAAATATACAAATGGGTAAGTCTTTTAACAAATGTTTCATCAAACAAGTTGTACAAAGATCAAATAATCACATGACAAGATGTTCAACATCATGGCAATAGGGAAATGCAAATTAAAAACATGAGACAGTGCATCTCATTTATTAGAATGGCTAAAACAAAACAAATGAACAAAATCAAACAAAAATTATGTACATATGTGTACACACATACCATATTTCCAAGTACTAGTGACAACGCAGAGCCACCAAAACTCTTATTTATTTCTGGTAACAATATAAAATAGTACAGCTACATTGGAAAACAACTCAGTTATAGAGTTAATTATACATTTACCATACAACTTAGCAAAAAAAAAAAACAAAATCTGTGGTTAATTCTATTTGGAAAACAACTCAGTCATAGAGTTAATTATACAGTTACCATACAACTTAGCAAAAAAAAAATCTGTAGTTAATTCTATAAGTCAAAATATGAATATAAAATCTATAAAAGACTTTCACTTGATTTCATAGCAACCTTATTCCTAATAGTCCCAAACCGAAAGAGACCTAAAATTTCATCACCTATCCCATGAACCAACAAATCATAGTATATTCACGTAAGGAAATACAATGAATAATGCTCAACAATGAAAAGGAAAATGATTAACTTTCAAAATTAAAGCATTATTTTAAGTAAAAGAAGCTGAAATAAAACCATGCAATTTGTGATGTTCATTTATATGAAATTAAAAAAAACAGGCAAAGCTATAGTGATAGAAAGCAGATTAGTGGTTGCCAGGGACAGAGGGTGAGTATGGCAGAGCAGGGAGAAGTATTGACCACAAAAGGGTATAATGAGAAACGTTTAAAATATAGGAATATTCCATGCCATAATTGTTGATGGTTACATGGCTGGTATACATTTATTAATGTTGTTAAATATTATTTCATGTTAATTATACCCTTATAAAGTTGATTTTAAAATGAGTTACTAAAATACTCAATAATAGAGAAAACTCTTAAATGTTATGTTGAGCAAATGAAATCACATACATAAGAGCAAACAGTCTATGATTCTATTTAAATGATGCTTAAGAAAAGGTAAATAATCTCCGGTCAAAAAAAGTCAGATAGGTGTTGCCTATGGAGATACTGGTTAACTGAAATCTTAGAGAATTTTCTGGAGTAGTGTACATTTTCGGTATTCATTTGTGCAGTGGTTATTATGGGGTGTATGTTTATCACAACTCGTCAAAATACACACTTGTTTTTTAAAATAAATTTTATTGCATTAAATTTCACCTTAGTAGAAAAACATAATTTTCCTTATTTGGACTCCTACTAAATGTGCACAGTTTGGCACTTTCTTATGGTTTCATACCATGCCATTTATTTCAGGAGTTATCAAAACACTCAGTTATTCTGTGGTTTGCGCTTTCCAAATGTCACAAACAAAAAGTCACCTAGAGGAACATGCTAGACCAAAAATCTACAACTTTCAAGTTCCATATTTAATCCCTGAAGGTAAAATTAGATTATAAGTGTTCTCGGGGTCATCTCTGTCTAAAATTTCCTGAACCCAGAGCAACCTCCTTTGAGAACTTTGCCCATTTTGTTTTAAAATAACGTAAATTTGCAGAGATATTCTTTCTGTATTAGTCTACTAAGGGGCTGAACTCTTAGACCATTTGTCATAAAGGAGGGCTATGGAATCTATTAGCAATTGCCAACTATGTTAATCCATACTATTAATTATGTAAGAAACAGATCAAATATTTAGGTAAAAAAGAGAATGCATTGGCTCACCTAACTGGAAATTATATAGTTTCAAATATTAATGATAACAGCTGCTTAAAACTTATCATCCAAACCATATACTCATATGTGTCTCTCAGCTCTGTGGTCTTCCATGTTGACTTTTAATTTAAATCCAATATTATTCCTAACAGTTTTCCCCAAAAGCTGTATGCCTGTATCTTAGTGGTTCACGTTAAAAGTAATAATAGTTTCTCAGCCAGGCATGGTGGCACCTGTATAGGGGAGGCTGAGAGAGGAGGATCATAGTTGGAGGCCAGCCTCAGCAACTTGGCAAGAGCCTCAGAAACTGCCTCAGCAACTTGGCAAGAGCCTCAGAAACTTAATGAGACCCTATTTCAAAATAAAATAGGGCTGAGCTAGTATAGGTTGGAGGTAGAATGCCTCTGGGTTCAACCTCCAGTACCAAAAAAGAAAAAAAAGGAATAACAGTTTCTCTTTCTTTATAGTTTCAGCAAAATTTCCTGAAATGATTGCCATTGATCTATCTTAGGTAAATCTCTGAACAAATTACTGTGGATAGGGGTAATAGAATGGATCTTTGCCTGAATAGGTGGTCATATGTTCAGCCCCCAATTGCAGTATGGTCAATATGTCACAACAGGAGCAGTGAATTCAACAGCTGTAATTCTTAAAAGGTGAATCAATATCCTTTTAGGAGAAGTTTGGGATTATGGGCTAATCAATCCACAAATGTAGGAAACAACACAAAAAACTGACAAATCTATCCTCTGCAGTAATTGAACAGTAAATAAATCCTTTGCACAGAATTGTTAAGAAATATTTGTTCATTGAATGACAGTGTTTTAATTCTTACTTTTTCTGTATGAAGTCATGTGGCTGTTAAAATTGGAAAGGTTTCTCTTAAGAAAACCTAATCTTCCTGAACTTTAGAGTGTTTCCTGTGGCAGAGATTTTGTCTAAGGGAGAACTGTGAAAATTCTTTTTCTTAATTCTCTTCTATTTCTTTTCCTAATTGCAGAGATATTCTTTCTATATCAGTCTACTAAGGGGCTGAACTTTTAGACCATTTGTCGTAAAGGAGGGCTATGTTATCTACTAACAGTTGCCAACTATGTTAATCCATACTATTAATTATGTAAGAAACACAGATCAAACTGGTTTAGGTAAAAAAGAGAATGCATTGGCTCACCTAACTGGAAAGTGTATTAATATTAAAATATTAATCCAAATATAATTTCCATTTTCTTTTATTAGTATTTTTTGTCATATGTTTAGTAATTAGTGCTGATGTTATTTCTAAGAGGCTTTCTTCAACTCAGTAAAGCTTTGGAAGGCAAGGCTAGAAAAGGGTACCATGTCCTAAAAAAATGGGTGATAGAAGACTCTAGATACAGATTGTAAGTTATTTCCTACAGTAATGGAAAGCCAGATTATACCGAATCATATACACTGTCTGTCCTAGTTCCATTTGTTATCAAAAGTGAAGCTTTTTAGCCAGTTGTAGTGGTGCACATCTGTAATCCCAGTACTTGGGAGGCTGAGACAGGAGGATGGAGGTTCAAGAACAGCCTCAGCAACTTAGTGAGACCCTGTTTCAAAATAAAAAGTAAAAAGGTCTGGGGGTGTAACTCAAAGGTAGAATGCCCCTGGATTCAATCCTTAGTACAAAAAAAAATGAACCTTTGCCAGAATGCTTGTAAAGATTAAATGTACAATGAAATCTGGATTCCTGGATTTTTCCTGGATAAAAGGATTCTAACTATTTCACCAGACAATTATTTAGCTTCCTTTTCACAAAAATCTAGCTGCCATGTAAATATTTTTAAAACCAATAGAACAGGATATGGGACTTTGAAATCAGAATTCTATTTTTTAATTATTTATTTATTTTTTAAATTCAGACAAACAAAATATTCTGATCCCCATGAAGCTTCTTTTCCCTCAGCACTGGTTTTCATGTTCCCTACCACAACTAGAAACTAGTTATATGCGCAGGAGCTACTAAATTGCCTTTATTGTTTAGGACTGATTAAGGAGATTTTCTGTGTCTTGTGACTAAAAATATCCCAATAGATTCAGAATTTTTATTAATAGAGATAATTATTTATTAATAATTTTAGAAGAAAGAAATCAAAGCGAAATCAAACATAAAACACTCAACAGTATGTCAGGGCACCTGGGCTTTTGAAGTAACAAACTGCTAGCTTTTTCTACTCTTTCAATCTCTTCAGATGTAACATGGGACTAAAATCCTGTCCTGTACACTTCTGAGGCTAAGACGACATAATCTAAAGGCTTCATATTACCTAAAGCCTTATCAATATTCAATTTAACATGTCATGGAAGCTAATGAAAGCCCAGAGCAAATGTTCTAGAAGCATCTTAGACCATTTGACTTTGCCTGACCACTAATCATACCGGGTTTGGAAGTACTGAGGGTAAATTTAGGCCAAGTTTCCATTGACAAGACAAGAAAATCAGGTCAGTTCCCCAGGTAATTCAGATAGCAAACTCACCTGCTTGGAGAGTGACCTAATTCCCCTTCCTTCTCTGGTCAGTTGCCTCCAATGGGTGCTTTGCTCTACCAGTAGGTTTTCTGTCTGAAGAGGAAAGGGGGAGGCACAGCTCTTTTCTTTCCTCTTGACCTTCACTCTTCCCAGGTTTCCTGACTCTTGACCTATATATAATCCCGCACCTCACTCTTAACACAAATAGAAGGTGAAAGAAAATATAAAGATCAACTAAGATTAGAAAAGAAAATCTGGTATGGAATCCCAGAAAGTTCTAAAACTTGGCCTAGACACAATGTGAGAAGACGTGTGGCCTAGTACCACTGGCATAAAATGTACCCAAGGTGTTTATTAAAATTCCCTTTCTCAGCCTCACACCCAGAGATTCCCTAGTAGTCCTGAGACAGAACCCATGAAACTGCAATCTAATGAGCCTCCCAGGTCACTCATAGGTACATAAACTTTTAAGAATCATTGACACAAGCCACGTATTAGGCTTTTCCACTCTTTTCTAGCCAATCATTTGGCCTTTGTAGCAAATTCTAAAGCTGATTATATCATAGATTTTTTTTCTTATCAAAAATTGCCTTAATCCAGGTGTGGTGGTGCATGCTTGTAATCCCAGTATTTGGGAGGCTGAGACAGGTGGATTGCAGGTTTGGGGACAGCCTCAGCAACTTAGTGAGGTCCTGTTTCAAAATGAAAAAAATAAAAGAGGGTTGCAGGTATAGTCAACCCCCAGTACCATCAAAAAAAAAAAAAAAAGAATGCCTTAAGAGATAGTTTAAGAAATATCTCATCACAAATGAACTTTATTTCTTCTTTTACATACTTTTATTGCATTGTACTATCACATCATACTCTAGTTCAGAGTGATAGTGACATACATGCACAAAGTACTTGGTGAGATAAATGAACTTTAAATTGGCAATGGGGTTCCACTGGCATGGCCATAGGGAAAATAAACAAACACTTTAAGCTATGTGAAATTGACATATTCTATATATCTTCCACAGCACAGTTTTATGCAGAGGGTGTTGAGCAGTTGAGCATATTTAATGATAGTATACCCTTTGCTATTTGAAAACAACAAACACAATCACATTAGTTCTGTTTTTAAAATAGCAGATCCCAGATACTTTGCCTGTGAGGTTACTCATCCAAGATTTTTGTAGAAATTTTTAGCAAAAACATATTGTACATGCATGGCACCAGGCTATTTTGGCACAATTACATCAGATTAAAGATCCGCTGAGACATCCTGTAAGTCTAGATAAAATAGCTCCTGATATCTGCAACTGTCAATGACAGACCTCCAAATGCTCTCAGTCTGCACAGCAGCAGTGACTTATATAACACCCTACCTACAACTAGATTTCTGGCACAGCACTACAAATACCAAAGCATGTATCCAAACACTGTAAACTAGCTTCATGGAGGTAAGAGAAAAACATGAAAAAAATAAAAACCCTGCATTATAATCCCTAAATCAAACACATCCAGTGTGTGTGTGTGTGCGTGTGTGTGTGTGTGTGTGTGTGTGTGTGTGTATCTCTATATCTATATCTATATATTCTGAAAGACAGATGGAAGAAGAAGAAAAAGGAAGAAAGGAGAAGGAAAATACAAAGTAACTTCAGGTTTAAAATAATATGATTATTTTCCATTATATAGGCAAGTATGTAAACTAATTTAATAGTATCCAGAGGAATAATCTTTCATTTGGGCTAGCAGATACTTCTAAAATACAGCAGTATTTTATTTTGCCAATGATGAAGTGTTGGAATCAGATTCAAATCCTTTGAATCTTATATAAAATTTCAAGTGCAATGTAACAAGTCTGATCTCTAGGTGAGTGAGAATTGATCTCTTCATAAGGAGCAATAATTTCACACTATTTCCTCAGAATTCCTAGGACTAGGGAATAATTAGCCTCATCTGCAGATGAGAGCCTGACTATTCCAATCATTTTCTTTTTACTGTGGGCCCAGCTTGGGAACCTTGGGACGGGAAGGAGGGAAGGATGGGACTAGTAACTACAAACAGTTTTCCCTTTGCACTGAAGTGAGTTTAAGTGTAGTTGACTCAACGTAGTCCACTTTGAGCACTTACTTATTTCATATCAGTACCTGTAGTAAGAAGACAATAGAGTGAGACACTTACCCTGTTTTCAAGAAATTACAACCTTCCTATGCTATATCTTAGCATGGTTTCATTCTAATCCTTTGAGAAGTGAAATTTAGAGAAATTTCCCTTTCAATAATCTTCTGTCTCTGAAGACTGTTTTTCTCACTATAAGAACTTCCTTCCTCCTAACTCTTCCTTTACATACTGTGTGTGTGTGTGTGTGTGTGTGTGTGTGTGTGTGTGTGTGTGTGTTATTGAACTCAGGAGTGTTCTACCACTGTGCTACACCCCCAGGCCTATTTCAATATATATATATTTAATTTTGAAACAGTATCTCTCTAAGTTACCTCACACTGACCTCAAACCTGCCATCCTCCTGTCTCAGCCTCCCAAGTACTGGGGTTATAGGCATGTGCCACCATGCTCAACTCCTTCACATACCTTTTTATTTGGTACTGGGGATTGAATCCAGAGGCATACTACCTCTCAGCTATACCCCAGGTTTATTTTTTTTTAATTTTGAAACAGGGTCTCACTAAGTTGCTGAGGGCCCCACTAAGTTGCTGAGGCTGTCCTCAACCTGCCATCCTCCTTTCTCAGCCTCCCAAGTACCAGGATTATCAGCGTGTCAGCATGTCTGGCTCATACATTTCTAAAGAGAGTCATACTGCTGTCCACTGTGGTGCACACCTGTAATCCTAGCACTTGGGAGGCTGAGACAGGAGAATCACAGTTTCAGGCCAGTCTAAGCACTTAGTGTCACCCTGTTCTAAAATAAAAAATAAAAAGACTGAGAATAAAGCTCAGTGGTAGAGCACCACTGTGTTTAGTCTCCAACACCCCCCCATACACATGAACACACACACACACACACACACACACACACACACACACACACAGCCATCCTTCACATTAATACTTAAACTTCCCTTAAATTTGACTTCTACCACTTCACTGAAATTACTTTTGTCAATGTCCTCATGTAAGTCAGGAATGGTGATTTTTTTAGTGGTTTTTAATAAAACTCTGCAGTGCATTTTGTGTCACTATTGGATCAATTCGTTTAGAGTTTGCTGAGTGTCCATCAAGTCTGGACATTGCTTTCGGTGCTGGGATCAACAGTGGCCCAGCCAGGCAGGCGCCTCTCTCATGGAGCAGGCCCGTCAGCTGAATGTTGAGGTTGGTTATTCGTGAAACTGTTGGGCTTCAGTGAGACCATAATTTCAGCCTTGCTACTTCTTTGACTTTCCCCCTCAGTTTTCTTTTCATCATTTTTATTCTAGTCATATCAATGGTTTACCATTGTTTTTGTTCAATGGTTTACCCTCAACCTATTTATTCCTTCTCAATCTTTTAATTTTCTTTCTTCCTATTTTTTTTTTTTTGTGTGTGTGTGTGTGGTACTGAGGATTGAACCCAGGGGTGTTCTACCTATGAGCTACACCCCCAGCCCTATTTTAATTTTTTATTTTGAAACAGGGTCTCACTAAGTTTCTGAGGGCCTCACTAAGTTTTTGAGGCTGGACGCAAACCTGTGATCCTCCTATCTCAGCCTCTCAAGTACTGGGATTACAGTTGTGTGCCAGCACACCCAGCTCCTTCTCCTTATTCTTGATAAGATTTTATCAACTTTACTACCACTTATTCACTTACTCATCCCAGCTAAATTCCTATATCCAGACCTGAAATTTCCTTGATCTTCAGACTTCTGTGTCTCTGCAGATAGCTAGCTCCACCCCCATGCCTTGATGAATCTCCAAATCAACACACCCACAGCTTAACTCCTCATGTTCCTACAACCAGTACCGTCTCCCAGGTCTTATCTGGTGAAAGTCATTCATCATTCTAATCTGAGCTAAAAACCTTGAGATTCATCCTCCATTCTTTTCTTTCCCCAGGTCTTTCCCATTCCTGGCACACAAATAAACATCAGAATGAGCATCTTTAATATTTCTTGAATTTTCTCTTCTTGGTCTTTATCATCTCTCATACATCTCCCTTCCTAATGGTGTTTATTGCCTCACATTCAGCTCCTATACAGTATCCACATTAATTTCTCTGCTTAAAAGTGTTGACTATCACTTATCCACAAAAATGCAAGTAAGTAATTCTTGACACACAATAAGTATATAGCAAATATTTGTTGAACTGAACTGCTCTATACTATGGTAGATTATTTTCCCCTACAGTCTAAATATTTTACATTAATAGACCATTGTACAGATATAGAGTTTGAAAAATTATACACCAAATGGTGGTACATGATTATTAAACATTGACAAGCTCTGCCTACAAGCTCTGAAGATTGAGTTCTGGGAAGAATAAAGGGAAACATAATAATATCAGTTTGCTTAGTAAAAGTTGCAAAGCATGCAAATTTGCCTCAGGAAGTAATACTTGAATTTGGCTTGGCAAAACAGGACAAATTCATAATGCTTTGTTAGCAAACAAAAGTAGATATTATTTTTTAAAAAAGAAGTTGGTATTTTTTGAAACTTATTTTAAAGAGGCATAGATTTCTATAGATATTTTATCAATTCTGGTAAGAAAATTTGGAATTCCTTCTGTACATAAAGTATTCTCAAATAAGAAGTACTCACTTATCAATATTCTAGAATACAAAAGTTGATTTTTAACATAATATATGTAGGCTGCCCAGCTACTTTATACTGAAAGGCTGCTCTCTATTATATTATCAATAACAAAAAGACAGAACTCATTAAATAATTCAAATAAAAACTCCTAAGCTGGTTTGAGACTGCTCCTTTCTGAGATACTCAGCTGCTTCCTTCATTCTTATGTACTAAAGATTAAGTTAAATGCTTACAGATATTATGCCTTCATTGTTCCTGGTTTCATGTTACTATTATTCTTCAGAATCAAACCAATGCCTACTTCTTCTTGTGGCAAATTTTGAATTAATAGGTTGGGCAGTGTGTGCGTGTGTTTTACTGGGAATTGAACCCAGAAGCATTCTACCACTGAGTTACACCCCCAGCCTTTTAAATTCTTTTTTAAACAGGGTCCCGTTAAGTTACTGTGCACTGGCCTCAAATCCGAGATCCTCTCATTTCAGCTTCCCAAGTTCTGAGATTACAGGTGTGCTCCACTGCACCCAGTTTAGGTTGCATGTTTTTAAAAAATGTGACACTTATGTAATAAAATTGTACTAACATTTTTGTCATTCTGATAATACTGTCAATAATTGATGGATGCATTTAGAAAGTATAAAAATCTGCCGGGCATGGTGGCGCACGCTTGTAATCCCAGTACTTTGGGAGGCGGAGACCGGAGGATCTGGGTTCGCGGCCAGCCTCAGCTCTCTAGCTGTCTCTCTCTCTCTCTCTCTCTCTCTCTCTCTCTCTCTCTCTCTCCTCTTAGTGAGGCCCTCCGCAACTTCGTGAGACCCGGTTTCAAAATAAAGTCTAAAAAATAGGGCCGGGGGCGTAGCGCAGAGGTAGAACACCCCTGGATTCAATCCCCGGTACCGCAAAAAAAAAAAAAAATAACAACAAGGCCTATACTTTCCATGAGGCAGGTTCAATCTTATCATAGGGTGGAAATCATCTAGTGTTGTCTATTCAATGAGACATTGTGGATAAAATGTCTTTTATTGGTGCACGCACAGCATGCACAATTCTGGATTCATAATAAGGTCAGATCTTTCTCCAATATCACATTAAAATATTAATGAAAATACTTTCAGAGGAAAATTGTGAATATGTGCTGTTTTAAACACATGTAGATGTATATTTAAACATATATACATATGTGCATATTTTGAGCATATATATGTCTTAAATATATGTACCTATACATATGTGTAAATATTCATATATTTCAAGTACATGAGTTTTTAACGTGAAGAGAAACATGACTGAGAGTCTTTGTGATGTTTTGACAACATCTGATCTCTGCTCCACAGTCATTTTATTATATAATTTCTCTGAAATAAATAAAATAACAAGCACATTATCTAATTATAATGTCTTTATTATAAGTACTTAGTAACTTGATGCTCTAAAGGCAGTTGAATTATTGTACTTCTCTGCAGTGTTTAAAAAACTCAATTTCTTCAGCACTATCAGACTTAAGAGAGTATGGGACATATAATAGCCCCCATTGCAGTTTACTTTCCACACTTTTGGCACAAAATATTACATGGAAAATTCCAGAAACAATTCATGAACCCTAACCCTAACTGTACACTGTTCTGATACTGTGATATTTAAAGTAAAACAAGTATGTAGGCTTCCCAGCTACTTAACACCAAAAGCCTGTTCTCTACACACATATTAGCAATAACAAAAGGACAGAACTTAGCAAATAATTCAAATCAAAACTCCTCAACTCATTTGAGGGTGACCCTTTTTGAGAGACTCAACTGCTTCCTTCATTCTTATAAATACTAAAGATTGTCCTCACTCTTTCCTGTCTGGGATATGTATCCACAGTGTGTATGCTACATGTGTGTTAGCCACTGAATAGCTGTCTTGATTATCAAATTAACTGTTGCAATACAACAGTGTTTGTGTTCAATGAACCCTTATTTTACTTACTAATGGTCCAAAGCAAAACAGGACTGATGCTGGCAATTTGGATATGCCAGAAAGAAGCTGTCAAATGCTTCAAGTGAAATGTGCAATTTCTCATCTTATTACGGAAAGAAAAAAATCACATGCCAGGGTTGCTAAGCTCTATGGTTAAGTTATTGTTATTAATCTCTTACTGTGCCTAATTTATAAATTAAACTTTATCATAGGTATATATGTATAGGGAAAAGCATAGCCTATGGTGTCTTATACTGTAATGTTTCAGGCATACACTGGGGAGTCTTGGAGCATATTCCCCATATATAAGGGGAACTAACATGTTTTTACTTCAGGTCCAAAATCATAGTGTTAATTTAATATTTCTTTGCCAGTAAGAAATATTAGAAATAGAGTTACCTCTCTAACTTGTGACCTAATGGATGGACTTGAGGCTTTTCTTGGGGGGGTACTGGGGTTTGAACCCAGGGGCATTCCAAATCTGAGCTACACCTCCAGCCCTATTTTATTTTTTTATTTAAAATAGGGTCTCACTAAGCTTCTGAGGCTGGCCTCAAACTTGTGATCCTCCTGTCTCAGTGTGCCAAGTACTGGGATTACAGGTGTGTGCCACCATGCCCAGAGAAGCAATTTTACTATGATGATATTCCTTTCAATTTAGTCAGGAGTCATGACCCTGGAAGAGGAGTTGCTTTCTTAAAGTCTACCCCTAAATGCTAACGGGGTTAATGCCAGAGCCCCGCTAGGACCCTGGTGCTCTTACTCAGTTGTCCTGCTGATGACCAAAGGCTGTTGTGCTTGTTCTCTTCAGTTCTCAATACTGTTATTTTCTTAATGTTCCCTTTAAGAAAAAGGCTGGGAGGACTGTCGTGTGAAAAGACCGCATCTGTTCGATGCTGCCAACACCTCCCCTCTTGTTAGGTTCAAGTGACAGGCTTGGTTGAATATGGATCGGTGACTAATAAAGACCTCTCCTCTCCACTCCAGGTGACTCATTGCATTTTGGAAAGGCAGTGATGTTGACATCCCAGTTACCACCTCTGAGACTGATCCTCAAGCGGAAAAAGAAAAAATGTCAGCTGCTCTGTGCTTAGTAGATACACCTGTGTGGAAAAGCCATCAAGTAGGCAAAGGCCTTCATTTGCTAGTTTTTTTTCAGACTCATGAAACAATTCAATTTTATTTCTTACTACTCTCCTGATAAAGCAAAATAGAACTCCTCTCTCAACCATACCCACTGGCTGAAGGTTTCCTCAGTCTGAGAGGCGCTTGTCCATGTTCTTAGGTTACTGATCCTTCAAAACCCAAATGACATTTCACTCCATTGACATTGCCTTTCCTGCCTCTGCCCCACAACAAAATGTAGTGCTTCTATTTCTGTACTGCCACAGAACTTTGTCTCTATTTGTATTGGGAAATTACTATTTTATACCTGGCTCAAAATATTGTATGCCTGTAATCCAAGTACTTGGGAGACTGAGACAGGAGAATTTTAGGTTCAGGGACAGCCTTAGAAGCATAGAGAGGCTCTCAGTAACCTAGAGTGACCCTGTTTTAAAACAGAAAGTTAACAATGGGTTGGGGGCATAGCTTGAAGGTAGAATGTCTCTTGATCCAATCCCCAGTGCCACAAAAAAAATATATATATATAAATATATATATACATATATATAAAAAATATATATATACATTATATATAGGTGTGTGTATATATATATACACACACATAATAGATACATATATTTTTTTCTCTTCTTCCTATCTCTTTTGAATTGTCTTTATTTTTACCCAAATATTGTCTACTCTTCAAAATTGTATGCTAGATCATTGTCACAACTGCCAACCTTTATTTAACTTTCTCTGGAATCAGTATGTAGTACTAAACACTTAATATGCATTATCTCATTTTATCCTGACAGCTGCTCTGTAAGTAATTTTATCACTCCACTCTAAAAAAAGAAGGAAATTGAGATGCAAAACATTTAAGTATCTTTCCAAAAAATGTTCAGTTATTCAGTGGTACAGTATTAGGTTCTCCCTTATATAGAACAAGAATTAAATATAGCTCCTACATTATTTGATGAATTCCATTGAAGTCAAACATTTAAAGTCATTTTCATATATTTGGGTAAGTGTCCTGAATTTTTCAGAGTTAGCGGAACATTTTTTCCTGTAGCTAATAGAGTACAGTAATATCCAAGGGCCAATTGCAGTAGAATCACAGGGCACTAGTTAAATTGCAGATTCGTGAGCAGCTCCTACACCTGCAAAAGCAATTGCTATAAGAATCTGGGTTTACGAGTTTCTCAGATGAAGTTTATGCACTGTAAATTTTATGAAGCACTGGCCACCACAAAATGCATGGTACTTCTTGTCTCTATTATGATGGCTCTTGTGAGGAGGCTGCCTTCTCCTGGTTGTAAGGTCTGTGTTCATGGTTTCAGTCTTTCTGGTTGCGGGCTATGCAGTCACTGCTCTGCTCCAGTAGGTCACACTTGACATCCCATGTCATTCAGTTATGCTAAGGCTGCAGTGTAAAGTACCATTGCAAGGAGTCTGGCCCCAGATTTTGTGCTGATAGGTATGAAGTGGTTAAGTCTAACAAAAACCGAGTCTCCTCCGAGGCCGCCAGAACAGCCATGTTCACTGGTCCCCCTGAAACTTTGAAGAAAGCCACGGAGGCTATATATGTCTCCTCTGGCCCATTCTGGTGAGAGAAGGTAGTTTTCCTCCCTCCCCTGCCCCCAGTGTTTGTTTATGTTAACTGAAAACTTTTTAATGAAGATATTTTAAAATAATTTAACTTCTCATTCATTCAACCAACATTTATCAAGCATCAGTTTATGCAAGACACTATGATAAGAATGGAGAGTTAAAATTACATAAAACAAAGGTGGGCATAGTGGTGCATGCCTGTAATCCCAGTACTTGGGAAGCAGAGACAGGAGGTTCACAGGTTTGAGGACAGCCTCAGCAAGTAGTGAAACTGACCCAGTTTCTAAACAAAAACAAACAAACAAAAAAATGAAAAGGGCTGGGGATGTAGCTCAGAGGTAGAATGTTCCTGGTTCAATCCCCAGTACCACACACATGTACAAATTACATAAAACATAATCTCTGCCTAAGTGGGGATGTGGCAGCAAAATACAGGGACAATTAATGTTATACTCTACTAGAAGCCAAGAGACAGAAAATTCTGCTTGGTCAGTGATGTCAAGAAAGTCTAGCAAGAGGAAAAGGGCATTCCAAGTGGGAGAAATAGCATGTACAAAGACACCAAAGTGTGACTTAGTGTGCTTTGTTTATGGAAGCAGAGGTTAGGGGCAACTCTTTCTGAAGCCATTTAAAACACTTACTTGATTTGATTCTCCAAAGAAATAGAAAACACACTTTTACTCTCTTCTACAACAGTTCTACTTACAAGTCCTTTGTATTCCTTTAGTCTTGTTTCTTTTCAATACCTCTCTTCACAAATCAGTCTTCAGATTTTTTTCTTCTAAACTGGTTGGCTCAAAATCCATGCATTTTAAGACCTGTTTTATAAAGTCAACAGAACATAAAGAAGACTTCATGTCCACATATGTCAGTCAGTGTTTTGTTGTTGTGGCAAAATATCTGAGAAAATCAATTTAAAGGGGGAAAGATTTATTGCGGCTTACAGTTCAGAGGATTCAGTCCACTGTCACTTGGCTCCATTGTTTCTGGTCCTGTGGTGAAGCAAGGGCCAGAGATGAGATATAGTGTCCAAGGACATGCCCCCAAGGACCCACTCCCTCAACGTGGTCCTACCTCCTGTGGTTTCCACAGCTTCCTGATAGTCCATTCACATTATGAATCCATCAGTGGCTTAATCCAGTGATGAGGTCAGAGCCCTCATGAGCCAATTATTTCTTAAAAGCCCTTCCTCCGAACATTGCTGCATCGGAGACCCAGCCATCAACATATGAGCCTTTTCTGGGACATTCTAGATCCAAATCATAAAACTGACATTATGCCTATGTGTTAGATTAATAACCCTACATTATGGTGGTGATTTATAGTCATTTAAAGCATATATCAAGCAAAACCAAAGCCTCTTTGGAAGTAAAAATGTAAAATCATTCAGGTTCTGTATCAGCCATATATCAAGCAAAACGGAATCCTATTTGAAAGTTTTAAAAAGATATAAAAGCAGCCAGGCTTGGTAGCACATACCTATAATCCCAGTCCTTGGGTGGCTAAGACAGGAGGATCTCAGGTTCCAGGCCAGCATGTGGTATGTAACTTAGGGAGACCCTGTTTCTAAATAAATAAATAAATAGGGCTGGGGGGGGTTAGCTAAGATGAATGCCACTGGGTTCAATCCCCAGTAACACAAACACACACACACACACACACACACACACACACACACACACACACAGTAAAATCATTTCTGAGACTGGCTATCTCTCCAATTTCACAGTTTTTCAATCTATTTAGAATTTATACAGCATCAAAGACAATAGAATCAACTCTATTAATCTGTGATAATGATTAGCATGGGGAATACATACAACAAAATCTTCTGAAAACCTCAAAATTGATTCTAATATGTTTTTATATAATCATTTAACAAAAGCTTTGAGAGGGAAAATTGGCAAATTTGTGTTTTATCTCTCTTTTCCTCCTCTTACCACTGCAGGGTAAACACATTAATGTGAAATGACATGCCATGAAAATGATGCAGGAATGCATATTTGGAGCAAAGCAAGTAGATTCTCTATGTATTGAACACTGGTAGTGAATAATCAATAGTAAACCCCTTCCATGATTATTAGAGAACCTAGTGCGAAGACGGGTTCATGATATTGAACTGTATCAAAATCAGCTACAAAGCTAGTATAAAATACAATTCCCCCTAGAGATCTCCACATAGTAACTATGGAGTGAGGCTTAGGAATCTATGATTTTAACAGGTTCTATAGGTGATTAAAATTAAAATCAAAACTTAATAACTATTCTTCTGGGTATAGATAATGACTAGTATTAGAGTCTATAAATTTTGGAAAATCAACTCATGTACAGGATTAGATAAGGACAGATTTTCAATCCTCTGATTTTTTAGTCTATTGCCAGATGGAGACAATGAAATTGCTTGAGTTTTATTTTTGTCTTAACAATTTTTATAACTGTTTAGTTCCATCATCATATTTAACTTTCTAACTTTATTTTGCAGAGATCTATTATGACTTTGGAAATTTTTATAACATAGAAAAACTACATCTTTTTTATCTTCCTTTCTTTGTAGATTTGTAGTCCCCATTTTCTAAACAGGTGCTCTCCCACACAAGAAGTCAAATGAAGTAGATGCAGGCTTTTTAGATGTGTTCTGTGCTATAAAGAGAAAACATAATGCTATATCTTCCTTTGAGGATCATATTGGGTATTCCCATAACACCCAGCCATTGATCAGCTGTCTCAAAGATTTCAGCAGGGACAGAATCCTGGGTACAAAGGATCATGGGTATTGATGGGTCCCTTATGCTTAGCGAGAGGAGAACGCTGATTTTCAATGTGTGTATTACGGTGATGTGTATTGAACATCTGAGCCACGAAGTGAGTCAGATTACACATACTCAGCATGCTTACCACCAGACATGTGTGATCCTTCAGTGTATACAATGCTTAGAAGTTGAAGATGGATCCCGGAGCAAGCCAAATAAACAACTAGTTCCTTAGAAGTGGAGAAAGTGCATCCCATGAGGAAATGTTTGAGCTTGGTTTCCAAGGTAATTTTCCAAAAACCAGTCAACATTTGCAGCAATATTAATGACATCTTTTTACCAACATGAATATCTGGAATTAAGAAAAAAATTATCGTTTTTAAAAACTGGAAGTATGAGCCAGGTATTGTGGCACATGCCTGTAATCCCAGGACGTAGGAGACTGAGACAACAGGATCGCAGATTCAAGGACAGGCTCAGCTACTTAGAGAGATTCTCAGGAACCTAGCAAAACTCTGTTTCAAAAACAAACAATAAAAAAGGGATGGGGGTGTAGCTCAAAGGTAGAATGCCCTTGGGTTTCAATCCCTAGTAACACATACGCGTGCGCACGTACACACACACACACACACACACACACACACAATGGAAGTGTGGTAATGGATGAAAAAAGAATATTAAGATACTGGGACTGGGTTGTAGCTCAGAAGTGGAGCATTTGCCTAGCATGCACAAGGCCCGGGGTTAAAACCCCAGCAATGCAGAAAACACACACACAAAAATATTATTTTGAATGGGATTGCATGTCTTTTGTTTTCCTTATAAACTTTAGAATCAAGTTTGTCAATATTGAAAAATTCCTGATGGAATTTGATTAGGATTGTGTTGATCTATAAATTAAGTTGGAAAGAACTGACATTTTTAAAATATTGGGTCTTCTAATCCATTGACATTCACTAACTCTGTATGCATTTATAGCATCTTTAATTTCTTTAAAACTTCAGACGGATGTTTTGGGTTTTACCATATATATTCTGCGTACTTTGTGTGTGTGTGTGGTACTGGGGATTAAACCCAGGGCTGTTCTACCTCTGAGCTACACTCCTAGTTCTATTTTACTTTTTATTTTGAAACAAGGTCTTACTAAGTTGCTGAAGGCCTCACTAAATGGCTATGATCCAACCTATGATCCTACTGTCTCAACCTCCTAAGTACTGGAATTATAGGCGTGCACCACCATGCCCAGCTGATTCTAAACACATTTTGATAAATTCATGCTTAAGTTTTTAATTTTTGATGGCATTGTAAATGATGCTTGTAATTTTAAATTCCAGCTCTTTACTAGTGGTTCACAGAAAAGCAATGGACTATTATGTATGATCTTGTGTCCTGCTACACACTATACTTGCTTATGAGCTTCAATAGTTTGCTTTTTAAGATCCTTTGGTAGTTTTTATGTAGATTACCATTACATGTGAAAACAAAAGGACTTTTATTTCCTGCTAACCATTCTGTATACTTAAAAAAAAATTTTTTTTAGTAGTGCTGGGGTGGAACCCAGGTCCTCATGCATGCTGGGCCACTGCTCAGCCACTGAGCTACTTCCCAGCCCCTCGTACATTTATATTTTTCCTTTTTCTTGCCTTTTTTGCTGAAGCTAGGACTTCCAATATAATGTGGGTTGAGAGCGATAATAGGAAATATTCTGCCTGTTTATTTTAATGTTATAAGTGTCATTTAATTTCAATTTCAACTTATTTTATACTCTAACCAATATGCATATCCCATTCTAATTATAATAAATATTAAAATCTTACTTTATTATTGTATTGGTTTTGGGGGGAATGATTCTATTTTGTTCTGGCAATTAGTTTTGTATTTACAGCTGTTGTAGTGCCTTTAATTCTCTTTTTGATTAAATAACCCTTTATTTCCCAGGCTGCCAGTTTTAAAGGGTGTGCATTGACCCTGACATATACAACACACAACAGTCACCTTTCCAGTGTTCCCATCTCTTCACTTCTCCTTCCATTTTTTTCTTTTTTTTGGTATGGGGGAATGAACCCAGAGGCATTCCACCTCTGAGCTATACACCCTGCTCTATTTATTTATTTATTTATTTATTTATTTATTTATTTATTTTGTTGCTGTTGTTGTTTTGAAACAAGGGATTGCTAAATTGCTGAGGCTGGTCTTGAATCTGCGATCCTGTCTCAGCCTTTCAAGTACTGGGAATACAGGCATACATCACCACACCCTGTTCTTCTTCCATTTTTAACTTAATTCTTTCTACATTGACAGGACATAAACATGTATATACTATTCCCTCGCTCCTTCCCCTGTGCTTACTTTAGTCTTTCATTTATAATTATATTGAACAACCACCAGCAATTCACTTACCAAAGCTTCCTCAGTATGTTTGGTTGCTTTAACTCATCTTCTAGTAGATTACTTATCGATGACTCATGTTTACTACACTCCCCAAGGTTTTGAAATTGGTTTTTCTATCATCTCGGTACTTTAAGGGCAGGTTGGCTCAAGGCTTGGTTAACTCTTCATTCCTTAAGTATTGTACAAGTGCTACTCCATGGTTATTTCTTTTGCATGTTGCTCTTGAGAAAGCTGATGCAAGACTAAAATTCTTCCCATTACACTTAATTTGATTATTTTGTTTACAGGAACTGGCAATATTTTTCCTTAAAGTATAACCATTTTGTTAGACTATTTTCTCAGTCATTTGTTTTGGCTCATTTTCCCAGGTACAAGTTAGACATTCTCAGAATTTAGATTTAAGTTATTTCTTATTTTCAGATTGTTTTCTTGCCTTACTGATTTACATATTACTTCTGTTTTTCTTTTGTAGGAACTCTAATTATTCAAAAGGCAAATTATTTTCTTGCCTGTCTTCCATTTCATCCACTTTCTCCCTACGTGTCTTTGCTTTAAAAATCTCAAATGCAATCTGTTGGTTGTTTTCCTGCTTTTCCTCCATGCCCCTCATTACATTTTAATTTTAATCAATGCTCCCTTGAGCACCTGCTAATTTCTCCTTTATTTCCTGCTTGATTTTGTCCTTTTCTTCAACTTCTTTTCTAAATTGGATAGACTCCCATTACATTTATTTTTGTGTATTTTTTCTATTTTAATATTTATGATTCAGTGTGTTTTATAATTTATAACTAAATCTTGTTGAAGACTAATTCAGTTGGGAGCATGTGCTACAGTGGTCTGCTACCTTATTGATTTGGGGGGAGAAAGAATATTTATATATCCTCTGATATATTTTGATTTAAATTTTCTGTTTACTTTGTATAGCCCTTTTGTTTTGAATTAAATTAATTCTTAACCTTTTATTGACAATTTCCTAGCTTAAGAATATTGCCCACTTTTACCAGTATAATGACAGCATGTTTAAAACTTGATTATGTTAGTAACTGTAGTAATGATAGAAGGAAGAGAGGAGTAATGGTGTGACATGTTTGTCTTCTGTTTATATGGGATCCTTATTTATGTATTGATTTTTTGTGTATGTGGTGCTGGGGATCAAACCCAGAGCCTTTCTTGCACATACTAGGCAAATACCTACTCCTGACCTATTATTTCCAGCCCTGATCCATCTGATCCATTTTTAACTTTTAATTCTTAATTCTTTATTTTTCTTCTTTATTAGATTTTTTTTCCTCCAGAAGCAATGCTTCCCTAAGACTAATACCTCCAGATATTTTTTTTTTTTGGTACTGGAGGTACTGGAGAGTGAACCCCAGGGCTACATCCCCCAGCCCTATTTTATTTTTTATTTCAAAACAGGGTCTCACTAAGGTACCAGGACCTGGCCCCAAACCTAGAATCCTCCTGCCTCAGCCTCCCAAC
>PVJS01010220.1:0-48553 GCA_004027185.1 Glis glis | reverse complement strand
GAGAGGAATTAAAAACTAACAGGCAGCTCGGTTGCAGCTTTAGCAAAATTTTATTACAAGGTCAATAGGAAACAGAAAAGAGAAGAGGAAAAGCAGTGTGTCGGAAACCCTGAAAGTGGAACTCTGCCCCTCCCTCTGACCCCGGCCCCTTAAATACAATTCTCACATTGGTATGGTTTTATCAGCGTTACCAAGGCAATGAGCTAGTAACTTATTTCTTAGGCATAACTTATTCCTTAGGCAGGTGGTGCCTTCTAGTCTGCTAAGTGCACTCACTTAGCACAGAGGTCACTAATCTACCTTGTTTTTACCCCTATTGTATTGAGCTGTATTGGTTGTCTATCAACAATGGGCACTTTGATGTAATGCATAGAGTTTGCCTTTCTCATACTGAGGCCAAGTCACAAAGAATAGGAGGGAAACAGAGGCACTGATTACAGCCAGTGCGGCTGTGTACTGTGATCTTAGGGCTAAAGCCTTAACTGCCTCTATGGTGCTCTTAAGTCTCTGCGTGCTTCTAAGGCCACAGGCTTCAATTGTCTTTACATTCTTACTATGGGTTAATCAATAGAACAAAGGGGCAGAAGAGGAGGGAGGGAGAGTTCTTGGAATGTACATAGCTACCGCCTCTCCTTGCCTGAATGACTGCCGTTTACATTTTACTAGAAATTAATATCAGAGCAATTTTCCCAAACCGGCATAGTGTTTGGTCACTTTTTAAAGTAGAATTTTCTTCTTAACTAATTCTAAGTTATCAGGTTTAAAAATAATTGAGTTGCTATTGAATTTCTTTGTTGACCCCATTCATTTTCACCTATCTGTGGCTATGATCGCCCGGGTCTTATTTCTAAGGAATTCTCCCATTGACTTGTTTTTTTTTTTTTTTTTTTTTTTGGTACTGGAGGTTGAACCCAGGAGCCTTCTAGCCCCAAGCCACACCCCCAGCCCTATTTTTTTTTTTTAATTTTGAAACAGGGTCTCACTAAGTTGCTGAGGGTCTGGTTAAGTTGCTAAGACTGGCCCTTAACCTGTGATCCTCCTGTCTCAGCCTCCCAAATACTGGGATTACAGGCATCCCCCATCATGCCCAGTTCCATTTATTCTTAGTAATTTGCTAAAAACGTCCTGTGGACGCTGTCCATATAAACTGTTCCTGCCAACAGAGTGACCGCTTGCTCTTCCTAGCTGGATGCTATTGGGAGCATGGAGACACGGAGCCCTGACTTCTGTGTCTTCTCTCAGGTCCGCGAACGCCTGAGGGTCATGGGGGCATCAGCGGTGGGCACTCCCAGGATTCCCGGGGGGCAGCTCACTTCACACCACGCAGTTACAAGAATTACTGCCCAACCTCTTCACTTTCTCTGAACCAAATTAACTCCACGACAAGTTTGGCAACACTCAGTGGGGTCTCTGCCTGCCATTTCAGTTTAAAACACACCCCCAAATGCCAGCAACTGCCCTGGGCTCAGAGACAGTGCAGGAAGCAGGCAGGGGAGAGAGGGGAGAATCGTTCTTGGGTCTTTACTATCACCTATAAAACTGGTGAAGAAATTACACTATGCAACTAAAACGCTTACCTGCGGTGTTCCTTCCATAAGGTCCCTTTGTGTAGAAATTAACGGCAGGCCATTCCCTGCTCCTCAGCCCGTGAGGATTTCCCGCCCTGGGCTCAGCACAGTCCAGCAGAGCTCAACAGTTCTGCATGAGCCGGTCCGCTCGCGCCCTCTGCTGGCCCCGAGGGGTAATGACCTGGTCGAGCCTGTCACCGTGATTCCTGGAGAGCCATTTTATTCAAACCTCGGGGTCATTGTGAATGCTCCTCCCGGCCCAGCAACTGACAGAGCGCAGGAAATAATTCATTGGAAACGTGAAGTAGCCCATGCCGGGGTGGTGGTGAATCGTGCGCAACAGTGTGAACGTACCTAAAGCCAACGAACCATGGGTTTATAAATGAACAAAATGGTAAAGTGTATGTTGAGTACATTTTAACACAACACGCACACAAAGGAAAAATGATCCCGGCAAGAAGGAAGGACATGGAGCACACACTGCTCTCGGGTCTGACGGGCAACCCCAGCCCACTTGAGCGCATCTCAGAAGCCCTGGACCACCGAGGAGCCCGCGGGCACCGGGTGGCCCCTGGGGGAGGGCAGAGGAAGGAGCCCCAGGGCCTCCAGGGACAAAGCCGACCTGAGGGTCACAGTGTGGGGTGTCCCTCTGTCCCCATCATTCTCAGTCCCTCTTCGGCTGCCCCACACCCCCGCTCTTCCTGGGATGTGAAAGAGATTCCCAGGCTATCCTGGAAAACGGAACTATCTAGGGCTTACAGAGCCATCTATGCCCAACCCAATCCCATGCTTTTAAAGGTTCAGAAATGAGTGAGGAGATCTGAGAAAAAGAACTGAGACGCTCTGAGCAAGTTGGAAAGGGGACATGGAGGCCAAGATAACCCCACATACAACACGCGAGACGTTCATTCAAGCGAGGCAAACTTCAAAATTCTAAACCAGAAAGGGGGTGGGGTGTTCTGGGACATACAGAGAAAAAAGGCAAGCCCTCCTCCCTCCCTCATTTGCTTCATGCTCTCTGTAGGAGGAGGAAGCCTGATGGGAGGAAGGGAGGAGAAGGGAGGAGGGGGAAGAGAGGAAGGGTGTAGGCCTGAGGCTCCATCTCAACCCACCTTGCAGGGTTCATCAGGATGCTGCACCTCAAGGGGAGGTGGGGGCCAAGAGTGGGGTTCGCCCTGCCTCATGCAGAAAGTGGGACGGACGGCGGGTTCCAGAATCAGGGGAGACCAGTCTTGGAGCGCTGCGTGTGCGTGCACTGCGCAAACCATTTTTTAAACATGGGTTACCTATCAATGTGAAAAAAATAAATTATGAAACCATCTCTCGGTTTATTCCTTCACTGCAGCCCACATTTTAAGCTCTAAATTTAGACATAGAGCCCCCAATATGATATAATTCATTGATTTTTAATGGCAGAAGGGTTGTCTTTTTTTAAAAAAAAATCCAGGGGGAAACAGTGGAGGCCAAGTTCTAGTAAATTGACATCTTGCATGGGAACTCGTAGCTGCCATCTGTCAACTCCATGACCTGCAGCATCCATGAAAATTAGGTGAAAGTTGTTTATTAACCGGGAGCTGTGGGTCATGTGGAAATCTGGGCTCAGCTCAGCCAGGGCTGCCCTAAGGCACAGGGCACAGAGCAGGCTTGCCTTCCAGGGACTGCCTGGAAACTGGGTCTCGCGATTTGCAGAGACAGCAGGGTGCCCCTGAGCCCCACACATGTGACACTGACAGCCCAGCCGGTCCTGTTTCCTAAGACAGACCCACCTCAAACACCAAGCTGCAGACCCTTGGCCAACTTCACGGTAGCAGAGCAAAGTGTCCCCTGCACCAGCATGCTTCAGAACAGGTTTTCTGCATTTACCTTGGAAGGGTTTAGCATCACATACACCCCCAATTTAATTCAAGGAACCCATGTTTCCAGAGAGCATTGAAGAATTACATGTTCTTATCAAGATGTTTTTCATTCAAAAAACGTCTTTCAGGATACGCCAGGCATGGGAACAGGGTGGGCCACCTGATCAAGGCTGCAGGAACTGCCACGGCAGGCCATTCCCAGGAGAGAAAATTCTGTCTTCTTGCTTTGCAGTGATCTGGCCTCCTGTCAGTCCCCAGTCCAGACTGTGGGGTGGTAAATGTGGGCAGCTTCTTCCAGGTGGCAGAAAATCCCCATTTGGGGGGACCTCAAAGAGCTTAACCAAACGTCACCAGTTAAACACAATTTGTAGAGAGGATCTATAGCATCAGTGTAAAGCTAGGATTGCACTTTGATTTTTAGAAAATTACTTTTAAATGTATTTGCTATAGCCAGGCATGGTGGCACACACTTGTAATCCCAGTACTTGGGAGGCTGAGACAGGAGGATCACAGGTTCGCAGTCAGCCTCAGCAACTTGTGAGGCCCTCCACAACTTAGTGAGGCCGTGTTCCAAAATAAAGAATAAAATAGGGCTGGGGGTATAGCTCAGAGGCAGAAAGCCCCTGGCTTCCATCCCCAGTACTACAAAAATGAATGAATAAATAAATAAATAAATAAATAAATAAATAAATGTATTTGCTATGGTTTGGATACAGAGTATCTCCTGGAAGAGCTCATGTCTTGACAGTGCAAAATGTTCAGAGATGATATAATTGAATCACGAGGGTTCTAATCTCAGCAGTGAAGAAATCCACTGATGGATTAATGGATCTATTGGGTGGTAACATAGGCCAGTGAGGTGTGGGTGGAGAAGGCAGGTCAGTGAGCACGTGGCCTTGGGGACTACATATATATATATGTCCTCTTCCTTGCTCTCTCTCTCTGCTTCCCACCACCATGCCCTGAGCTCCATAAATGTGACCCAGCCTAACATGGACTAAAACCTTCAGAATTATGAGCAAATAAATCTTTGCTCATCTAAGTAGTGGTCATCAGGCAATTTGGAGCACAGCAATGAGAATGCTGACTGAAACAGTATTTACGTATAATTATTTATAAATTTTATTTTTGCATACTAGGCATTGAATCAAGGCTGCTCAACCACTGAGCCACGCCCTAGCCATTTTCATTCTTTTATTTTTTGAGACAGGGTCTCACTAAGTTGCCCAGGCTGGCCTCAAACTTGCAATCCTCCTGCTTCCACCTCCTGAGTCGCTGGGATTGCAGATAGATGCCACTGCATCAGGCTTATAAATATTTACTTTAAAAATCATTAAAAGTTTCTAATGATTCCTCAGATGTATTTTGATATTACATTTTGATCTATCCATTCAACAAACCATTTTTGTGCACCTTCTCTCTGTCCTTCACCAAGCTCCTGGGGACAAGCAAGGAAAAAAAAAGCAAAACGCTATGAAGTGCTGTCATGAATGTTCTGCAGAAAAATAAATGGGGAAAGAGGGATCTGGGTGAGGGACCATACATTTCCAGAAAGATCTGCCCTCCAGGTGATGTTTATGCAAAGACAGGAAGGAGTGAGAGACTGAGCCACTGGACGGGGTCTGATCCTCCTCCTCTGCATATTCTCCAGTTCTCTATCACAGCCACACTTTGTAGAGATGCATAATTTGTCAGCCAGGTCTTGAGTGAAAGGCTTGGGGACACAGTAGCAAACAGCACACAGGCTTACCCCAAAGGGCTTGCAGCACCATGGGCAGTGGCCAGAGGACAACACTTTCAGGTCAGGGTGTGCACCACACCAGGGAAGCTCTGGGTGCCATGAGCGCAGAGAGGGCATCCAGCCCAGGACAGGGGTTCTAGATGCAGGATGCACAGGATGGAAGCAGGTCCAAACCCCTGGCCTCGAGGAGCCACACTGGGAAAGGGGCATCTATCTCCATGTCCGTCTACCTTGGTCCAACTGTGGCCTGGGTCCATATCCATTATCCACACCTAGATGTATCTATATCTATGCTCATGAATCTATGGTCCACATCTATCTCTATCTCTACCTACCTTTATCTATATACCTGTAGCTAGCCAGCTATCTCTACATATATTTATATCTACATCTGAGTATCTCTCCATCTCTGTATCTATCTATATCTCTATTTCTATATATCTACATCTATTTAGGAAGATATCTGTCTATCTATACATATGTATTTCTATATCTCTATCTCTGTATCTCTATCTATATTCTATACTCATATATATCATCTATATCTATCTATACATATGTATCTCTATATATAGATCCTTGTAACTCTATATTCTATATCCATATTTATCATCGATAGCTTCATCAATATATGATCGATCTCTATCTCTATCTATATATCTATAGCTAGCTAGCTATCTCTACATGTATATATTAATATCTATCTGTAGCTACATATATACTTCTATATGCATTTTCCTGTGTTTTATTCTATATATTTGCATCTGTCTCTATATCTCTGTATTTATCTCTATAGCTCTAGCTCTACCTATTTATCTGTATTTATATCTATATACCTGTATCCATCTATGACACTGAAGTCCTCAAGGATTATACATGATCAAGAGGAATAGGACCATGTCTGTCTGTATAGGTTCATAGCTATAATTCAAAGCATAATTACTATTCCTCAAAAGAAAAAATGCGACCTGCACACACAGGAAGGAGGCCATGTCCTCGACCAGGACCCTCAGGAAAACTTGGCAAAATGGGGTAACTTGAAAGGGATGGAAGAATACAGGAAATGTAAGACTGTGTTTAGAAGAAGTGAGAATCCAGGGTGGCCTCCAGCACAGGGGCTGAGAGCAAAAAGCCAGATGGAATGAGGTACTTTCGGAGGCTGCAGTCCAGGGGCTCCTCCTTCCCACACCAGACCCCAGATGAAACAGTAATGACAAATGTCTATAATAGACACAATCATGGTGTGGTGGCCACTCTAAGATCATGATATATTTTTATTCAATTTTTGAATGATTAATCAGAAACTAGAGACTCCTCAAAAAGACTGAATTTTCCTTCAAAAGGATTTGAACTCCCGTTTTCTTTATGTGAAAAATTAAAGATAAAATCTTACTATTTTATGCTTTAAAGTCAACTTCAAGTATCATTTTAATTGAAAAATTTGCTATTTTATCCATCATCAGACAACTTATCCAATTTGTATTTGATTTGTCAGTGTCGATTTAACACTGAGTGTGTAGTGCACATAAAATTCCAGGGAATACCAGATCATGGCAAACCCCGACTCTGGAAGGTTTTGTGCGTCTCCGTCAGAGTTTAGCAGAGGAGGCCTTCAAGAAATGTTTGTTGTAAATGCAATGATCCAATTAGAAATGTTATAACAATCTTTCAGACAAGTGTAAAGAGGCTGAGAAATTTTGAAGAAAGCAGGAAAATTTAGAAACCATCTGGAAATCTTAAATAGACAGCAGTGATTATTCAGCTGTTTAGAAACAAGTCCTAAACAAGAAGACTTGAAGCTGGTCTCTCATTTTCTGCTAAAATAATTGCTTGTTTTCAAATCTTACAGTTTGGGATTTTGTGATATCACTAACCGCCCACATCTCCTCTCCCCGCAGAAAGATTCCATATGTGAAATCTCAGGGTCCACATTTAGAGAACCTCGGGCCCCTTGTCCTAAATACCCAGTTCCCCCTAAAACCTTCTTCCCAGTGCCTGTTTGGAAGGACCTGACTGCTGCTCTGTCCCTCCACCTCCAACTCCCAAGGGCCGCAGATCTTCCCCTGCCTGCAGGCCAAGTCCCACCCATCCTGTTTCCAGTTAAAGTAGTGAAGAGTCCCAGTTCCCTGGTGAAGTGACTGGACCACAAGTCAGTTTCTCTTCTAGCACTTTCCCCCGGGTTGGCTCAAGTGAAGACTTCCAGAATGCTGCCCACCACACCTGAGTGAGCAAGCAAATATCCCACCATGTCAGACTCCTGCGACCAAGCCCTGTCTTGAGCCCAGTGGTCTCAAAATTGGAGCTCAGCCACTACATGGGGTCTCTGAAACATAAGGACCATGGGACCTTGCAGGTCCCCAGCCACCTGTACCCAAACTCAAGGGCTGGAAAACCCACCTTCCATTGAACTGCCCTATGCCAACAGTGCCCGGCAACCAGGGGTCTCTCCATCCAATTGCATGCCGTCAAAGCCTCAACTCTGTTCTGCCCTTGTTCCCTTCTCTGAGTTGCTGTCTTAGCTCTGAGTACTGTCCACCATCCTGGCCCCAGCCCCAACAGAACAACTCATCTCATTTACAGTAGCCCCCCTTATCCACAGGGGATACATTCCAAGACCGCCAGTGGATGCCTGAAACCATGGATAGTACCAACCCTCATATATACTATGGTTTTTTTTCTGTACATACTCACCCATGATAAATTAAGGGCAGTAAGAGACTAACAATAATTAATAATAAAACTGTACTGTAAAAAAGTTTGTAATATAAGTAAGTAAAAATAAGTGTTATATGAATACAAGCACTGTGATACCAGAAGAGCAGATCTGATAACTGAGACAGATGCTAAGTGACTCACGGTCAGGTAATGTATACTGCATGGATACGCTGAAAAGGGTATAATTGGCATCCAGAGCAGGACAGAGAGGGATGGCATGAGATTTTAGCATGCTTCTGAGAAGGGTGTTTAATTTAAAACTTATGAATTGTTTATTTCTGGGATTTTCCATTTGATATTTTTGGACAGTGAGTAACTGAAATCACAGAAAGCAAAACTGTGGGACTACTATACCATTCTAATCCAGGTATCATTCTCACTGATATAATCCAAACAACTGACCACACAATTTAGAGAAAGGAAGAGTTATTTACTTATTTTTTTGAGATCTTGGGAGTTTAGTCTGTATCAGGCTGGTCTTCGGAGCTCAGGGCATGGCAGTGGGAAGCAGAGCATGGGAGAGAGCAAGTCTCTGCTCTCACATCATGAAGGCCAAAAGCCAGAGAGCAAGCAAGCAAGGGGATTCAAAGACAGAAGCACAGTTCCTAAGGCCACACCCCAGGGACCCACCTGCCTAGATGGCCACACGTAAATCCATCACAATGAATTTACATACCACTAAGATTACAACCCTCATGACTTAACTATATCAACCCTGAACATTAATACATGAGTTCTTCAGGGGACATTCTACATCTAACCGTAACAATCCTCTTTCCTTGGAATTCTCTAGAAAGTCCCCAGTACACCCCTGGACAGAAGCCCTGGCTTCCACTATCTGCCACAGGTAGTGCCTCCAGCACTCCTCCAGTTTTCTCCTTTCTCCACCTGTGTTGACCTCTTTCTGGTCTTTATCTTCCACCAAGAAATCAATAATAGCAGAAGGGCCAAAGGAGGACAGAAAATCCTGATTGCAGAGAGGTCTCCTTAAAAGTCTAAACCACAAGTTCATTCCTATATTAATCCACTAGGGTGGCTGTGGAGAAGCCCCACAGACCTGGAAGCTTGCAGCCTGGAGGCTGAGAGGCCAGGATCAAGGTATCCCATGACTGCTCCCTCCTGGGGCCTCTCTCCTTGGCTAGCAGACAGTGTCCTCTCCCTGTGTCCTCGTGTGTCAGCCCTTCATCTGTGTCCTAATCTCTTCTTATAAGGACACCAGTCAGATTCAATCAGGGGCCACCCTAAAGACCTCATTTTAACTTAATCACTTCTCTAAAGACTTCATCTCCAAATATAGTCACCTTCTGGGATACTGGGAGTTAAGACTTTGACAGATAAAATGGGAATGGGGGATGCAGGGACAAGTCATCCTCTAACATCTCCAAGCAAATAGTGAACTCCACCGTGTCTGTTGTTCACAGAGCTCCCTGGGCAGTGGAACGGGGGTGCAGGAAGCCACAGACTAAATGCAGTACCTCCTTCTGAAGAGTCCTTTCACCCCACCCTATGTTATGCCTAGATAAAAATTACAAATAAGATATTTTTGAGAGGAATGAAATTTTTGAGTACAAATTGTACATAGAACAAAATTCTTCAAAACAAAATCTATACTAGACTCAGCCCATCCTGGGCCCAGCTCACAGACCTGCTAGTGGTGTGGATTTTGTGTTGCAAAATCTTCTGCAAACTTCTGTGGGAAGAGTCTTTCTCTGGGAGAGCGCTCATCAGCAGCATCCTCGCGTCTTGATGCATGTTATTTTGATAAGCAAAGCAAGGGTTCCGGAGCCCCCCGGTGCGTAAATGAGGCTGGAGGCTTACTGGGCTAGAAACAGGCTGAGTTTTTCCCACTCAGGCACAGTTTATGTCTTAATTCACATCCCCAGGGTGCTGCTAATTTATTTTAACTGATTGGAGCTATTTAAATTTTTTGAAGAGCTCCATCTGAGAAAGAGGCTTGTGATGGGAGCGGAGCCGGCCAGCCCTGGCTGAGGGACACGTTTCCGGGGGTGTGTGTGATAGGACCTGACAGAAAGCTCTTCGGAAGAATGCACCTCTGGGTCAGTTTTGTTACAACTAAATCCCATGCTTCACCAAAAAATAGCCCAAGAATGAATACATGATACTTTATGGAAATGTTTTAATTATCACTAGATATTAATAATCTGAATAAATGGAGATGTAGACCACATTCCTGGTATAAATTAACATAATATAGTATGCATAATATATATACCAATTAACCAACTTAATATATTAGGTAGACCAATTATCCCTAAATTAATCTATATATTCAATGCAATCTTAATCAACATTTCAGCTGGATTTTTTATGAATTCTATGTAATAATTCTAAAATGATATAGGGAGGAATAAAGATCTACAAATAGCTAAGTAGGTTCTGGAAATGAAAAGTAAAGACAAGGGGCAGAGTAGCCTTAACTTGAGAAAACTACAGTGTTGTTTTTTTTTTTTTGGCGGTACTGGGGATTGAACCCAGGGGCATTCTACCTCCAGGCTACACCCCCAGCCCAATTTTTATCCTTCATCTTGAAACAGGGTCTCACTAAGTTGCGGAGGACCTCACTAAGTAGCTGAGGCTGGCTGCGAACCTGGATCTTCTGGTTTCAGCCTCCCAAGTACTGGGATTACAAGCGTGCGCCACCATGCCCGGCTGAGAAAACTACAGTAATTTTAAAAGCAATAGGGTCTGGCACAGAGGTGGACAAACAGACCAGTGGGTGACCTCAAGGAGACCAGAGGTGACGTCACGCTACCTTTATGTATGATAGAGGCAGCTCCATGAACAACACAGAGAGCGAGAATTGTTCAGTAGATGATTCACAAGAAACTAAATCACTACGGAGAAGAATAAAACTTTATCCCCAGCTGATACCATACAAAAATTTAAACTGCACAGTTTATAAACCAAAGAGTTGAAAATAACTTCAAAGATATAAGAAATAGCCTTGTAACCCCAAATTAACACAAGACTTTTTAAGTAAGACTTCAAAAGAACAAAGCACGGTATAATTTATTAATGGATCGATTCAACTAGAGCAGAGTGAAAGCTTTCTATTTAGTGACAAAGGCCACAAAGTCTCCAGAGACACGAGGGACTAAGGTGTTCACCACCTATAAAATCAACAGCATGTTAAAATCTAGAATATATAAACACTCTCATAAGTCAACAAAAAAGAAACTGTGCAAAAAATGAAATTCTATAGAAAAAAGCCTGAATAGGAAATTACAGGTTATATGCACATGAGCACAAAACCGTTAATGATCAAAGTAACACAAATAAACCTGCTTCAGTCCATTCATGCTGCTGTCTCAACATACCTGACACTGGATAATTCATAAAGAACAGAATCCGGAGGCTGGAATTCCAAGATCAAATTTCCAGCAGCTTCCTTGTCCAGTGAAGGCTCAATCTATTCCCCCCAAGACGACGCCTTGTCGGGGGTCCCTCTGGAGGGGGCAAACTTTGTGACCTCACCTGGAGGAAGAGAGAGAAGGGGCTGAATTTTCCCCTTGGGACCTTTTGTAAGGCACCAATTCCACCCCTGAGGGTGGAGCCCTTGGGCCCTAACACCTCCTAAAGGTTACACCTCTTAATACTGTTGTTTTGAGGGTTAAGTTTCAATATAATTTGGGGGAGTATACAAGCATTCAAACTCCAGGAAAATCACCTGGACAGACCGCTTTACACACATGGTAACAATATAAAATTTATAATAATATAAAAAGTAATAAAAGATGTGGGGAGATGGAAACTCACCCTACACTGCTCATTCTACATGACACATAAATATTTAAGAACATATAGTAAGTACACTGGAGGGGGTGGCTATGCCAGGGGGAGAGAGAAGAGGGGGAGCAAAAATACAGAAGAGCCCTGCAGGCACCAGCAATGACAGCGCACCATGCCTTAGGAGTATGAGGACCCCACTCACCCTAAGGACTAAAAGAACAATAGCAAGTGTGTTCTGCCGTGGAAGTTGCACACATGATTATATCGTTGATGACATAGGAACTTACTTCATTGCCAGGGCCAGAGACTAGCTACATGTACCTGGAATTCCTCCCTGAACACACGGGAGACCCTCCTGTGCCACCCTCCTTGAAGTCCAGTAGAAACCGTTTGAAAGGGCTCTGGCCAATGCATGAGGTGAAATGTCGCTTCCTCCTGGTCCCAGATCAGCTTAGGTGACCTTTGTTGCTCCATCTCTCCCAACCCTAATGCCAAGCATGAAGGTTTCGAAGGTTCCAGAGTCATTCCAGGAAAGGAATCTGGATTGTTCCATTAGCTCTTAGAGGAGAACCAGCCCCAAAAAACCACCTGGCTCCATCAGATCCAGGTGAGGGAGGAATAAGTCACTTATTTCTTGAGCCACTGAGATTTGGGGATTGTTTGTCAGCCTATCCAGACTGGGGTAGTATTCCATCAAATCTAGCTTGGGCCTCTCCATTGAAAATAAATAAATAAGGTGCGCATGCTCACCTAGCACCAGATGAGTTTGGAATCATGAGAGACTAATGTGTGGAGGTGATGAAGTTAAAGAGAGATCGGCACCATGGTGGTTCAGGTGTTAGGAAGCAAGTGTGTTCTTTTCTTCATGCCACAAAGAGCACGTGCCTGCTAGATGAGATAAGACAGAGAGGCATTGGCTGAGCAAGCCCACCCCAGTAACTCCTCCCACAATCCCAAAACATTCTCCAGAGAAGAACCCCCCCAAGAAGCATTCGAAGGGGGAGATATTTGAAATTCATTTGTTGAGGCTAAAAACACATTCCCTTCGCAGAGTATGACACTCATTTCTGACATAAAATGCACAAAGAAATAGACATGGAAATATCTCCTGGCACTTGAGAGTGCTTGGAGGTTGAGATTAGGACTGGTGTGTGCCAATTCCACTTCCCCTTCTTCAGGTTCCCACAAATAAATGTACTTTCATTACATTTTAAAGAGCAGTGTAGAATGACAGGGGGACTTTCTTTTTTTTTTTTTTTTGGTACTGGGGATTGAACCCAGGGGCATTCTACCTCCGAGCTAACCCCTAGCCCAATTTTTTTGCTCTTTATTTTGAAACAGGGTCTCACTAAGTTGCAGAGGGCCTCACTAAGTAGCTGAGGCTGGCCGCGAACCCGGATCCTTCGGTCTCAGCCTCCCAAGTACTGGGATTACAAGCGTGCACCACCACACCCGGCTGACAGGGGGACTTTCAAAGAAGGTTTGGGGAAGCTTTTGTATTTCAAGCCTGCGGCAAACTCTTGGACCTTCCGTATTTCTTCTCCTTACCATATCATGGAAAGGGAGTCTTCTTTCCATTCCCATAACCATGCAGCGCCCAACCCTAGCAGAACTCTGCACCATTTGCAGGCATGGCAGCTCTGCTGGCTTACATCAGTCCCGGATGGCAGGGGAATCCAGGACCTAAGACTTGGTTTCCAACATGAAGGTCACACTCAAACATTCACCAACAAAAGAAGGTCTCTCCCCAGAGAAAGACTTTTAGAGCACTGCTTAAGCAATTCATTGTTCTTCATATTATTGCACATGTGTTTTTAAAAGTTAGTAAATGTTTAATTCCTCTTTTTTATACTTTTTTGGTGCATTGTAATTATACAGCATAATGAGGTTCAAAGTGATAGGAGCATGTATGCACACAGCACTTGGTGTGCTGTCCTCAGAATCCCAGCCTTCTCCCTCCCCAACCCTGTACATATTATTGAAATTGGTATTGATTACTTCATATATGTACATAGCATTATTTGAACTGTTTAATTCATCAAGTCTCTTTTTTCCCTCCCCAACTCCCTCTCCAAATCCCCTTCCACTATTCTACTGGTATCTCTCCTCATTTATCTGAAGTCCCTTTCGTCCCCAATTACTCTCTAGCTTCCAAGGTAGAATTTTTATTTAATAAAACCCCTTTTACATGTGAGGTCACTTTAGGAGTCTTCCTTGATCTATGACTGTAAAGTCACAGAAATAATAATCACATATTTATTTGCTCCCCCATCTATCTTAGTTTGTCCAGGTTTCTATACCAAAATACCACAGACTGGGTAGTTTACAAACAAGAGAAATTTCTTTCTCACACTTCTGGAGGCTGAAAGAGTAAGATCAAGTCACCAGGGAACAGATTCTGGTGAAAGCTGGCTCACTCTGATTCCAAGATGGCGCCTTACTGCTGTGTCCTCGCACGTGGCAGAAGGCAGAAGGGCAACTCCCTCATGTTTTCTTGTTTTTTTACAAAGTCATTCATTCCATTCATGTGGTCTCCTTCCTCTGATCTAATCACCTCCTAAAAGCCCCACTTCTTAACACTACCTCCTTGGTGAATTACTGTCCACAAATGAATTTGAGGGGAGACATTCAGATCATAGCCCCATCCATGTGGCTTGGGCCTCCTCATAGCATGGTGGTCACAGATTCTTCCACATTGGGTCAAGTCTCCAGAGAGGAGGATCCAAGGGCACCAGGCAGCTGCCAGTCTTGGAAGACACATGGTATTAATTCTGCTTAGATGCTCTTCTATGTACATTTGAAGGAGGAAATCTAGACACCCCCTACTCTTGCTAGGAAAATTATCAAAGTCACATTAAGGAAGAGTTTATGAGAGACATTTCTGTGGCCACTTTTTGAAAATATGATCTGTCAAACATGCTTGGTGAGGAAGTGGAATGTATAACATCGAGCCTTACCAAGCTGCCACTTCGTACGTCAAAATGGTTGAACACAAGTGATTTCATATGACCTGCCATATTATTTACTCTATGCATTCTGTGCTTCTCACCCCCCAGCCCATACTTTGTATATGGGTGACTCTCAATTCATATTTCACAGAATAAGTAAATAGAAAAATGTGTATTATTCGCAGGGGAGGGGGGATCCTAAATATAAGACCTTTAACTTCCTGCCAGTTTGTGTATTAGTTACCTATGGATGTTATAATAAATTCTCACAAACTTGGTTTCTTATAACCCCAGAGACTCATTTTCTTTTAGTTCTGGGAATGAGAAGTCTGGATTCAGCATCCCTGGGCCAAAATGCAGGTGTGAGCAGGGCTGCTCTCCTCTGAGATTCTAGGGAGAATATGCTGCTTGCCTCTGCGAGCTCCTGGTGCCTCTGTTGTCCCTTGGCTGGTGGCTACATCATTTGTGTCTTCTGTGTCCAGTCCCCTTTGCATCTCCCTCATGAAGACACTTGAGATTGTACTTTATAGCCACCCGAGTAATCCAGGATGATGTCTCATCTCCAGATTCCCTATTTAATTCCATCTGCAGCCTTTGCCTTGTAGGGTAACATTCACAGGTCCCAAAGATTAGGAGCGAGTCTCAAGGAACTATTATCCAGCTAGACAATACCATAGTCTTAAATGGAATTTCCAAAGGTACCTTGGAAACATTTTTCCAGAACATTTTTTTGGGAGCAGTGGGCAGGGTCTGAGTGGCTGGACTGGACGCCATGTCCCTGGGAGGAGTCTGCACACCATGCCTGGGGCCAGGGCCGCCTGTGAACCCTGGGGTCTGTTCCTGCTTCCAGTGTCATCCACTGACCTAGCTAATGTCTCCAGTACCCACACTGTGATCCCCAACCCTGAGGAGAACCTGGTGAAGGTTCAGTTTTCTTGACAGTCTTGTGGATGCCTATTTCATTACTCAATCTTCCTGGCACCTCAGTTCTGTATAAAGCCCAGAATGGTCAATAACAAACAGGACCTACCTATCATTAATCATGATTATTTGAGGGATAATATGATGAGCCTTTTGGTTATTGGACTCCCAGGGCCCAGGACACATGGTGGAAGAGGAGATAAGGGTCAGATGACATCGGCTGGAGTCTTTTTTTATTGACTAATATCCTGTGTACTTTGGTTTTCATTTTTAATTTTTAGTATTAATTTAGTTTAATAAACAAATAACAGTTGTGTATATTTATGGAGTACAGTGTGATGTGTTGATCTGTGTTTATGATGAAGAAAAATTCAATCAATTGACATCCATCTTTCCATTTTCTTAGAAAACTATTGACATGTTGACCATTCCCCTCCCTCCACATCTAGAATCACTGCCAAATTTAAGCAGTCATCACGTGCCAAGAATGACCAGGTAAAGATGACTCAGAGATGCCGCGATGGTCTGAACGTTTAGTCCCCCTGGATTCACACTTTGAAATCCAAACCCCCATGTGGTGGTATTAGGAGGTGAGGCCTGAGGAATGGATAGGCCATGGACCAGGAAGTAGTCCCCACAGACACAAAATCTGCTGGCTCCTTGACCTGGGACTTCCATACTCCAGAACCATGAGAAACAAATGCGTTTCTCCTGTATACAAGCCACCCAATCTGTGGTGTTTTACTACAGCAGCTCAAACTGATGCGGCCCGATGCTTATCAAATCCAGTATCTGAAGAGGCATATCATGCCTTGGTTTCCATAGGCCTCCCAGCAGTTTTCATCCTGCGGGGACATCCTGAAATAAGATTCGTCCAAAACAGTCAGCCTAAGAAAATATGGCATGTGCGTGGCTCTGAAAACCTTCCTGCCCCCATCGGCCCACTCAGTGCCTGCGAAGACTGTGGGCCAGAGGTGGTTCTGTCCGATGCAGTGTTAGCCACAATAAACGTGGCTAACCTTCTACATAATGATCCTGCTGATTAAATTAATAAATTTATGGGCAAGGAATGGTAAGAACCATTTAAAACTGAAAGGTGATACGTAATATGCTTTTACTTTGTTTGGGGTGTGTGTGTGTGTGTGTGTGTATGTGTGTGTGGTACTGGGGATTGAATCCAGGGGCAGTCTACCTTGGAGCTACACTCCCAGCCCTTTTTATTTTTTATTTTGAAATAGGGTCTCACTAAGTTACTAAGGATCTGGCTAAATTGCTGAGGCTGGCCTTGAACCCGCAATTCTCCTGTCTCAGCCTCCCATGTACTGGGATTATAGGCATGTGCCATCTTGCCCAGCAGGTGACCTGTTTTTAAGCTGCACACCATTCAAATGTAGAAAGCAGACTGTAGGTTTGTCTGGAAAGCCCAGTTGTGCTGTGAGGGGTCGATCTACACAGAGGGGGCTTCTGGAGCAGCCCTGGGGCTTCTTGTGCATGAGGGTGCAGAGGAAAGAGTGGAGAGGTTAAATGGGAACATATGGTGGGAGATTAAATGGCATCCCTTCAATCCCCCATTGCCTAGCTATCCCCGCTGTAATTACATTCCATCAGATTCGAAGGCCACCAGATGTTCAAGGCCGAAGCCAGGATCCCCCCACTTGGCCACTATTTTTGTGAATGAGCGCTTGGACTGGAAGGGTAGAGCTGCATTTAAATTGAACAAGAGCACTTTTAGACTTGTTCACAGTGGGCGAGAGAATGGAAGTAAACCAGAACGTTGAGTGTTTTCTTCCCAGCAGAGGACCGCAGCATCGAGGCTGGCAAGCGTGAATTTAATTACAGCAAAGACATCTGCTGGAATATTTCCCTGGCAAGGGCTCACTGTTCTTTTGAGCTCATAGAATCTCCACTTCACCTGCTGTCTTAGGAGACATAGGCTGTTTTTCTTCTCGATGCCCCAGTAAAGAGGACAGAGGAGGAGGAGGAGGAGGAGGAGGAGGAGGAGGAGGAAAAAAGAAGAAGAAAAAGAAGAAGAAGAAGAAGTAGAAGAAGAAGAAGAAGAAGAAGAAGAAGAAGAAGAAGAAGAAGAAAAGCTATTGCTCACCCACCCTCTTTTTCCTTTAAACAGAAGACTAGTGTGAGAGGTGTCAACACATAGAGGTTGTCTTGTTTGTGCTTTGTCAATTTTCTGGCTATTTCCAGGAGATGAGTTAATCCTGATTCTGGGGCAAGGGGAACACCTCCTGAGAACTAAGAGTATAGGCTGACTGGAGCCACCTGTGCTCCTCTTGATTTTTAAGCTGTCTGAATCAAGAAGCTAAGTTGTGTACATATTGTTAAAGGTCTGATTCTGATTAATAGGGTGTGAAATTCCTTTCTCTAAAGGTCTTTCCAGCCATACAGCCTGTGTTCTGGATGTTGGCTGCTCCTGACTCAGGCTTTTCCTGGATTTAGTTCTGAAAGTACCGAAAATTGCAATGAAAGAGTGAGGGTGGACGAGTGGCCAGTGAGATGCCAGAACAAATAAGGAGAACACAGATGTATTCGCTGCCTAATGCATCATGGGTAATTACCACAAACAGGTGGCTTAAAATAACAGAAGTTTTATTCCTCCCAAACTCTAGAGGGCAGAAGTGCAAACTCAAGGGCTGGGAAGGAACTGCAACCTCTGAACCCTGTAGGGGAATGTCTCCTTCCTCCAGTTTCCGGTAGCTGTGGCAATCCTGGCTTATGATAACAGCTCTCCCATCTCTGCCTCCACCCTCACACGGCTTCTTCTCTGTGTCTGCTTGTCTTCTGTCTCTTATCAGGACATCTGACATTGGATTTAGGGCCCACCCTCATTGCAAATTATCTCACCTCCAGATCCTTTGTGTCTTCAAAGACTTTTATTCCCAATAAAGTCATATTCTGAGAGGGCAGACTATGAAGCCAGTATTTAATTCGCTGCACTGGAGAAGGAAAATATAAATGAGGTAGAATAAAGAATCTATAAATAAAAACAATTTCCTATTGAAATTTAGTTTTTGATGAAAGTGGCATTGTGAACTTGTGGGGAAAGGAGAAATTATTAATGAAGAGTAATGTAAAAATGGGCTAATTTGAAAAACAAAATTGGGTTTCTACCTCATTTATTATCCCAAAAGTACATGGCAGATGGCTAAAAGATTAAAACGGGAAAAAGAAATCAGAGGCGTTCTAGAAGAAAGAATGGACAAATGTAGGCCGAACCCAAGTTTCAGAAGTCATGAAGTAAAGATAGAAACACAAAAATGAGCTATTTCATGTGGAAAAAATGTTTTTAAAATATTGAAAGTACATGATTTAAAAGGGGCTATTTCCCTTATTTGTAGAGCTTATGCAAATTAGTAAGAAGTGTCTATCAGTACAATTTTTTAAATGATCATATAGCATGATTAAGAACTTACAAAAAGAAACAAATTGCCAATGAATCCATAAGATAAAAAAATCAAACCAGGCACAGTAGTACACACCTATAATCTCACTACTTGGGAGGCTGAGATAGAGGGATTGCGGGTTCAAGACCAGCGTGTGGTAACTTAGGAAGACCCTCTTTCAAAATAAAAAGTAAGCCAGGCGTGGTGGCGCACACTTGTAATCCCAGTACTTTGGGAGGCGGAGACTGGAGGATCCGGGTTCGCGGCCAGCCTCAGCTCTCTCTCTCTCTCTCCCTGTTTCTCTCTCTCTCTCTCTCACTCTCTCTCTTTACTTAGTGAGGCCCTCTGCAACTTTGTAAGACCCAGTTTCAAAATAAAGTATAAAAAAATAGGGCCGGGGGTGTAGCGTGGAGGTAGAACGCCCCTGGGTTCAATCCCCGGTACCACAAAAAAATAAAAAATAAATAAATAAATAAAAAGTAAAAAATGCTGGGGGTGTAGCTCAGAGGTAGAATGCCCTTGAGTTCAATCCCCAGTACCACAAAATAAGAATCATCATCACCATTATCAAGTAATGAACCATATAGAATAATGAAGTATCATTATACTTCCATAAGGTAGGAAAAATAAGTAATATTCAGTTCCGACAATAATTCAAGGAAATAGGTATGTGATCTGCCAGTGAGACTAGAAACTGGTGCAAATGTTCAGGAGGGAATAATTGATAGTACTTAAAATTCTTTTTAAAATGTATGAACAACTTAAAATTTATGCCAGTAATATTGTCCCAAAAGTTGACCAAACTCTATTTGCAAGATTATTCATTGCAATTTGGCTTCTAATACCAATAAAAATAAAAAACTGTAAATAAACAAGGAATTGAGTAAATAAATTATTTTACCTGCACAAAAACGGAATATACAATGGTTTGATTGTGTTCCCCAAAAACCATGTGTTAGAAACTTAATCCCTATTGTAACAATGCTGAAAAGTGGGGCCTAAAGAGCAGTGACTAGGTCACTGGGCTCTGCCCTCAGGAAGCAGAGATTAGCCTCAGTATCTCAGGAGCGGGGGTCCATCCCTCCGACTGTCTTGCTCTTGCTCTCTCACTTTCCACCTGTGCTGGCTGCAGGAGACTCTGGCCAGACATTGGCCCCATGCTCTTGGACTCCCCAACCTCCAGAACCATAGAGCAGCATAAAATGGAATAAAATAGAATAGAAAGGACATGTTTAAAAATAAGAAAGTAAATCTGTGTTAGCTGAAATGGAAAAATCTACAATATATTTTATTAAATGACAACCTAGGCACAAAACAGTCTGAATTATGGCCCTTCTCATGCAAAGAGAATATATACGAAGTAGACTCGGGCCAGTATTTCTGGAAAGAATGACAAGAAAGTTTTAACAGCAGGAATCTTTGGGATGCACGGGGCTAGGAAGACACTTCTATTACCCTGTCTGATATCCGAGAGCTACAGCCAGGGCTCAGCACTGCACACAGGATGTTCATTCCCTCTGTGCCCTTTCCAGATTTGCTGGTGTCCACTGGGCTCCAGTTACAATCAAAGGGTCTCACCTGGCAAGAACATTGCTGCTACCATCCAAACCCACCTTCTTCTACTCATGAACCAAAAGGAAGAGAAAGATACTCAGCCCTACTCGACCCTCAACCATTTTAAAATAGACTTTTATTGGTGCATTGTAATCACATATCAGAGTGAAGTTCAGAGTGATAGGGACATGCATGCACACAGCACTTGCTGAGCCAAGGATTCCCAGTGCCCCCAGAACAGGGGTGAAAGTCTAAAAACACTAACATAGAATTCAAGCTGCCTTCTTGGGGGCCTCCACCGAGGGAAGGCAGATCTTTGGGTTACTCAAAAATGCAATGATTATTAAAAGGTCAGATCCCAACACCCAGCATAGGGTATTTTTCTTCCTGGAAGGGGAAGAGCCATCATTTCTGACCTGGGGGATCCCATAGTACTTTTACCAGCAGATTGCTCCTATGATTGGAAAAACCCATGTTTTTTGTGCATTTTCATGACATGACTCATTACAAGTAGTTCATATGTGTGTCCCACACCGTCTTTTCCCATAAGCAAATCTAATGACCCCAGCATGGAGCCCCCAGACTATACCCTTCCCTATGAAACTTCCTTCCCAGAATGGGTGCAGCAGAGAGTTCTCCAAACCCTTATCCACATCCTACTATCAGGACAAACAGATAAGGAAACTTCTGTTTCATGAGTAGGAGTCACTCCTTCCCAGGCATGTAAGAGAAAGGTTCCATGCATGTAATATTCCCTGTATTTCCCCTACCATAACCTTTGGGCTGTACTCCTACCATCTAGCTGCCACAGACCTTCTGCTATAGCAGCAACTTTTGATGTCAAACTAGACTTTATCTTAGTTAAGGATCTCAGGGCTGTTCACCCATCTATCTGTCTTTGGAACAGACATGGATTTCCTTCCCTGGGTGAAGTGCTATAGGTTGCTAAGAGTAGAGATGCCCACAGAATATTCCATCCTGGGGCAGAGAGAGTCAAGCAGTAGAGAGAGGGAGAAGAGCTGTGACAGGAATCAAAGAAACAACTGGGAGATAGATGAGGGACCCCTAGTTCACAAAGGGCCAGGAAGGGGAACAGGTACCCAAGAAAGACATCTCCCAGCACATCTGTGTGAGCCGAAGTCTAGATTAGCAGGAGCTGGTCAAATGTCCAAGCTGGGGATTATGCTCCAAGGAGAAAGAGGACAGCCAGGGGAAGGTGGGAAGAAATGAGGGTGTGCCACATGTGCGAGGAGCTACAGGTGGACCAGAAGCCTACAGCACATACCACTTTCCCTAGTGAACCCCGGCCAGCTTAGCAGGCCTCCGTGAGCCAGAGCTCCTGGCTAACACCTCAGCCAACCAGAGCTCACCACCACCTCAGCTGCGACCTCCTGCCTCATCCCCTGTGAAGGAGGCCAGAACTTCTGGTCCCTCCTCCACTGGGCTCCACAAGTAGAACTCGCCCAGCATCTGGGCCCCTTGACTGGCCTTGTTGTACTCTAGGACCACGTGACTCTGCGGAGACTCATGGATAGTGTTCATGAACTCTTCCATATCCCAAACTGTAGAGTGTGAACCAGGCATGGTGGCACATGCCGGTAATCCCAGTACTTGGGAGGCTGAGGCAAGAGGATCACAAGTTTGATGTGAGCCTCAGCAACT
Source organism: Glis glis (assembly GCA_004027185.1). Lineage (NCBI taxonomy): Eukaryota > Metazoa > Chordata > Mammalia > Rodentia > Gliridae > Glis > Glis glis. The sequence continues at coordinate 26,443 of PVJS01010220.1, read as the reverse complement.
TGGCAAGATGCTCAGCAACTTAGAGAGATCCTGTTTCAAAATGGAGTTAAAAAAAAAAAACACCTTGAGGGTATAGCTCCGAGGTAGAATGGGTTCAATCCCCAGTACCAAAAAAATATGCAGTGTGATAGGGATAGGTGTCAAAAATTCTCTTAAGGTTGATGAAGAGTGTCTGATGACTACCTTGTCCTCTTTCTCTTCTATGGATGGTCCATTGTTTTCCTTTCCTGTGTAACTTCCAGAAGTTCTGCATGACAGCACATCCTTAACAAACTCAAATACACGCCTTTCTACACAGTAGTACATTTGTCACCCGCTAGACCTGTCGCTAGACAACAAGCTAAATTATCTTCCTTTCATTGAGTTGCTAAGCTCCTTATGGCCAACATTAGTGAGCACTGTCAACCAGCCAACATGTTGCGAAGGGTAGAAAACACACATCCAGCATAAACTCTCTGGAACAAAAGAAATAGAATCTGGTGATTTTTTTAAAAAAACAAGCCATGTGTATATATGGGTGGTAATTTATAAGCAAGCCCCCCTGAAGACACAGAACTGAAGAGCAGAAAATTCCCCGATGTGTGCTTTCTACTGCAAGCCAGCAAAGAACCCGAAACCCAACCTTATTTTGTTTTGTTTGTTCCCAGGAACACATGCGGGTTGTCACAGTCCTCACTCTCTTTCTGTGTCTTTCTGCTGAAAATCCAAATTCTCCTGGCATCCAAGGAGGATGGGCAGGGGCTGTGTTGCAGAGCGCTTTCAGGAGTGGAATGAATGATGCTCACAGACAGCCTGATCCTCTGCACAGGAACTGTAAGCACCGCCAGCATCCAATTCCCCAGACTGGCCAGCCTCGAGGGTAGAAGCTGGCACCATGAGTTGAACCTCTCCTCCTGCGGGGGTGGGGAGAGATTGTTACCAGGAGGCTACTGACCAAGAGAAAACAGAGTGGCTTTGAATGTTCATGGTGGCCACTTCATGGTTGCTGCAAACTGACTTTGATCTATTCAGGAGGGGATTCATCAGTTTATCTATAAAGTGGCTGTTTTTACAATAAGGCCTTTCAGCACCAGTTAAAACCCATCAGGGATACATTGGCTCTGTGCACAAAGGATGCCATGAATATGATGCATAATGGAAAATATAACTCACTCAATGAGTATTGCACACAACCCACCAAGCCTTACCCACGTCTTGGATGGCCCTGTAGCATTGCCCTGTGGTGTTCCTGGAAGGAAAGTTGGCGAATATGGAGGAGACATGCCAACTACTAAACTCACATGCTTCATAAGAGCAGGAAATCATGCTGCCAAACTCAGGAGTCTGAGGTCAACATAAAAGAGGGTTTCCAGGAAATAAGTGGAAATAGGATGGAGAAGATCTCTCCCCCCACCAGAGAAAGGATATTTTTAAATAAAAATTTCTTCCTACAAGTACTGAAATAGCTTTTTTGTTGTTTATCAATTCAGACTTCTTGGCCAGACTAGTGACTATATCATTACCAATACCCACTGTATATAATCATTCTAGCAGATTTCAACAATGGCATCAATTAAGGAAGGTAATAAAAACAGCCCACTCCTCCTCCAGCCAGCAGATACTTTTAGAATAATATGCAAGGCACTCTTTCTTTCATATGTGTGGTCTCTCTATCTGTCTCTCTTTCCTTCCTTCTCTCCCTCCCCTTTCTCTTTCTCTTTATTCATACATACACATGTATCCACTGTATAGTAGTCCCCTCTTATTCACAATTTCACTTCTATTGTTCCAGTTACCTGTGGTCAACCATTGTTTGAAAATATTCTATGGAAATTTTCAGAAAAAATCAATTCATAAATTTTCAATTCTGCACCCTTTCAAGTAGCATGATAAAGTCTCTCACTGACCTGCTCCACATTGCCTGAGATGTGACCATCCTTTTGCATATCTACCCTTTATATGCTACCCTCCCGATCATCACTTAGTATCACTTGGTAGCCATCTCACTAGAGAGAAAGAGAGAGAGAGAGAGAGAGAGAGAGAGAGAGAGAGAGATGGAGAGAGAGAGAGAGACCACATTCACATAACTTTAACTACAGTAGATTGCTATAATTTTTCTATTTCATTATCATTTATTGTTGTTAATCTCTGCTGTGCCTAATTTGTAAATTAAACTTGATCACAGGTATGTATGTAAAGGGAAAAAACATAGTATATACAGGGTCCAGTACTATTTATGGTTTCAGGTATCTACTGAGAGTCTTAGAACACACATGGCAATCTGGGCAGAGAGTAACACCAATAAAATGAAATGGAAGGATTTTATTGTATTTAGTTCTTAGAAAGAAGCAAGCTAAGCCACACAGAAGGACACAGAGGCACTGGAACAGACGGGACAGCAGAGGGACACACCTGTTCCCATAAAACCTTCACTATTTCCCCTACAGCATCAGCCCTCCAGAGATGGTCCCCAACTCCCAATCCTCGGCTCTTTTCTCTTCTTTATCACTTACAACCATCAGACCCTTAGAATTTTACTCCATCCTACCTTGCTACAAACAGGCAAGAGTTCAGTATATGGTTGGGTCCGATTATGAAGAGACATCTACAATATTATATGTGGCTAATAAAGTAAATGCCAGGTGTGGTCATAATCCCTTCAGCTATGTAAAATATGACTATTGTCTTGAAAAAATCAATTTTATTTTTTTTATTTTTTTTTTTTTGCGGTACCGGGGATTGAACGCAGGGGCGTTCTACCTCCGCGCTACGCCCCCGGCCCTATTTTTTTATGCTTTATTTTTGAAACCGGGTCTCACGAAGTTGCAGAGGGCCTCACTAGGGAGAGAGAGAGAGAGAGGGAGAGGGAGAGAGAGAGAGAGAGAGAGAGAGAGAGGGAGAGAGAGAGAGAGAGGAGAGATAAATCACGCGCGCCCGCGCATGCGCGATGAGGTTGGCCGCGAACTCGGATCCTCCGGTCTCCGCCTCCCAAAGTACTGGGATTACAAGCGTGCGCCACCACGCCCGGCCGAAAAAATCAATTTTAAGAAAAGAAGCTTGGCTGAGCATGGTGGTACACACCTGTTATTCCAGTACTTGGGAGGCTGAGACAGGAGGATCATGGGTTCAAAGACAGCCTCAGCAATGTCTCAAGACTCTCAGCAACCTAGTGAGACCCTGTTTCAGAAAAACAAAAAAAAAATAAATAAATAAATAAATAAAAAGGACTGGGGGTATAGATCAGAGGTAGACAATGCCCCTGGATTCAATCCCCAGTACCATAAAAAATAAAAAAAATGGCTGGGGGTGTAGCTCAAAGGTAGACAGTGCCCACAGATTCAATACCCAGTACCATAAAAAATAAAAAGGGCTGGGGGTGTAGCTTGGAGGTAGATAATGCCCTTGGGTTCAATCCCCAGTAGCATAAAAAATAAAGTGGGGTTGGGGGTGAGCTTGGAAGTAGAATGGTCCTGGGTTCAACCTCCAGGACAGAAAAAGAAGAAGAAGAAGAAGAGGAAGAGGAAGAGGAAGAGGAAGAGGAAGAAGAAGAAAGAAGAAGAAGAAGAAGAAGAAGTTGTTTGATATACCCTGCTTTATTTTTATTTTCAAGTAGTAGAACTAAATCACATGTGTCAATAACTATAATTAAGGGTGAAACTGGTCAATCTTACAAGATAATGGAAACAAAGGGGTTATCTGGAAATTTAAGAAGGGAAAGATAGAGACGAATGCGGAGCAATGGTTCTCAATTGTGGAGGGAACCCCCACTCTGTGGCCCACCAGAAACAACTGTGGCAGAACTGACTAAACAGTTCCCCAAGTGGTGTCTCCTTCCTTCTAAATGTGCAGGTCGCCTCTGCTCCCCAGCTTCTGCAGGGGGAGGTGAGCTACATGGCTCTGGTGTGTCGGAGGTGAGGTGCATGGAGAGCCATTGAGACGGGGCACTAGGCTGAGTTCTAAAGAATGGGCAGGATTTAGATATGGAAAAACAAGAATCATGAAAACTCTTGGCAGAAGGAATGTGTTGATAAAGACATGGAGGTGAAGGGGATGAGGGGAAAGCGAGGACTGCACTTTGGTTGGACCAGTGGCTCTCAAACTGTTCCTATGGAACCCTGCTGAGCCTTGGGCAGGACTAAGAAGAAACCTTTAAGTTCAAAGGTGTTATGGCTTGGATTTAAATTTCCTCCCAAACCTCTTTTTTTTTTTTTTTTTTTTTGCAGTACCGGGGATTGAACGCAGGGGCGTTCTACCTCCGCGCTACACCCCCCGGCCCTATTTTTTATACTTTATTTTGAAACCGGGTCTCACAAAGTTGCGGAGGGCCTCACTAAGGAGAGAGAGAGAGAGACAGAGAGACAGAGGAGAGACAGAGAGCTGAGGCTGGCCGCAAACCCGGATCCTCCAGTCTCTGCCTCCCAAAGTACTGGGATTACAAGCGTGAGCCACCACGCCCGGCTCCCTCCCAAACCTCTTGTGTTCCCAATGCATCCAGGCTCAGAGGTGTAGAATGGCTGGAGGAGGTGGCTCATCGGAGGCGTGGCCTTGGGGATTGTACATGTCCCTAGCACCCTCATCTCTGGCCCTCTGCTTCCCTGCCACCATGAACAGAGGATGAAGTTTCCTCCTCTGTCATGCCCTGAAGTGCTGCCACCCAGCTGTTCTTGCTGTGAGCCAGCTGATCATGGGTGGACCTCTGACACCATGAGCCCTAAAATAAACCTTTCTTCCTCTAAGTTGTGCTTGACAGGAATTTTGGTCACAGAGACAAAAAATGCTGATTAAAACACAAGACAATAGTCCTTTTCCTAATTAAAAAAAAAAAGAAAAAGAAAAACCTAAGCCAGTATGTTAGCTTTCAGTCACTGGGACAAAACACTGAGAATGTAAATGAATAAAGGCTTACTTCTGGTTCATAGTTTCAGAGGTTTCAGTCCATGGTCACCTGGCTCCTTTTTTCTGGGCCTGTAGCACGGCAGACATCATGGTGGAAGAGTGTAGCAGAGGAAAGCTGCTCAGCTCATGACAGCCAGGAAGAAGAAGGAGGAGGGGGAGGAGGGGGAGAAGGGGGATGGGGAGGAAGAGGAGGAGGAGGAGGAGAAGGAGGAGGAGGAGGAGGAGGAGGAGGAGGAGGAGGAGGAGGACGACGACGACGACGACGACGACGATGACGACGAGGAGGAGAAGGAAAAGGAGGAGGAGAAGAAGAAGAAGAAGAAGAAGAAGAAGGAGGAGGAGGAGGAGGAGGAGGAGGAGGAGGAGAAGGAGAAGGAGGAGGAGGAAGAAGAAGAAGAAGAAGAAGAAGAAGAAGAAGAAGAAGAAGAGAGAACACACACACAAGGGGGCAGGAACAAGATATACCATTTAAAGACATGTCCCTGGTGACCTCCTTCCACTAACCCCCTAAAGGTTCCACCATCTCCCAGCAGCAGCACCAGCCGGGGACCAAGCCACCACACCTGGGGCTTAGGGGGACATTCCAGATCCAAACTACAGCAGATTGTGAATTAATTGTTAAAGATTTTCCTTCCATTCATTTCTCTTCTTCCCTTCTTTCTTTAATACATTAATAAACAACTGTCACACAGACGCTGTGGTTTGCGTTGGGTTCACAAGGACCTTGGTGGCACCAGCAGCTGCCGTCCTGTCCCTTAAGGTACACAGAGTCTAACAGAAACGTCAGATCAAGGCGGCAGCAGGTTTGGTCCTCCTGAGGGCTCTCCCTGACTTGAAGATGGCGACTCCTCCTTGTGTCCTCACATCACCCTTTTCTGTGCCTGTGCATCCCTGGTGTCTCTGTTTGTGCAAATCTCCTCTTCTTATAAGGACATAGTCAGACTGGATTAAGACCCCAACCATATGATTTCATTTTACCTGAATCACCTCTTTATTTTTATTTATTTATTTTTTTGTGGTACTGGGGATTGAACCCAGGGGCATTCTACCTCTGAGCTACACCCCCAGCCCTATTTGTTATTCTTTATTTTGAAACCAAGTCTCACTAGGTTGCGGAGGGCCTCACTAAGTAGCTGAGGCTGGCCACAAACCCGGATCCTCTGGTCTCAGTCTCCCAAGTACTGGGATTACAAGCGTGCGCCACCACGCCCGGCTCTAAATTGTCTCTTTAAAGGCCCTGTCTCCACATTCAGTCTCATTGCCAGGTACTGTGCCTTTGGGCCTCAACCCAGGGGATGGAGGACAACTCCGCCCCTCACAGCCACCTTCGGTTGCTTGAGTGCTCCCAGACAGTGAATCTGTCAGAAGACTGACCATGGCAACAATCCCAGTTTTTTTAATCTGTCCTGCCAAATACAGATCAGTGAGGTTGTCTCTTATCCCTGGGAAAGTAATGGGACTTATCAGTAGACATTGGCCTTGGGAGCACTTAGAAAAAGAAACTGCTGTGACTGGAGCTGCCACAGGTCCACAGGAGTCGTTCCAAAGCCCTCTGACTACCTTCATTTTTAATTAATGTCTCCAGCTAATAGATGTTTGCTGAGCACCTACTCCATACCCTGCCTTCAGTTTAGCCACAGGCCCAGCTCCAAGGGGTTCACACCCTCATAGCAGAGCCAGGCGGCCAAGCAAACATGATAACATACAATTTAAGAATGACAAGAAAGAAGGAAACACATGTCCCAGAGATTACAGAGTATGAATGATTGCTTTTATCCGAGAGACTGGGATTAAAGGGGCTGGTCAAAGGATGCTTCCTAAAGAAGATGTCTGGGCTGGAGTTTGAAACTATTGTCCAGCAGAGGAAAGGACTTGGAGCTCCCCAGGCAGAGGGTGGGGAGCAGCGTGCAGGAAGGGGCTGCGTTGGCAGGGAAGGAAGCATTGACAAATGTTCAGATAGGAAAGGACTCATGTGCAGAAAACCAGGACATGCTTGTTTTTCTCCTGCAATGTAAAATATAAGAAGGTGATGGCAGAAGGTCGGGAGGGCTAAGAGAAAGTCAGGGATCTTTGCCAAGCCAATGTGCCAAAATTTTCTCTGCTAGTAACAGGAAGTAAAAGGGATATTTAGCAATGGAGAGGAGACAGCAAAACTAATACTGTGGATAGAAGCACACTTTAAACTGTAGGAGGGAAATAGTGACCACATCAGCTCGTGCAGAAAGAATGAGAACAGAGAGGAGAGATGAGGACGTGGGTGTCTCTGTCTCTCTCTCTCTCTCTCTCTCTGCCCTCTGGCCTCTGCTTCTCTGCATTGGTTCTGATTTATTTTATTGCACCACCCCTGATTTTGCCAGGGGCTGAACCTGGAGCTGCTCACACCCCCCTGGGCTCACATCTTACAAGACCTACCATTCAACAAGAAGGTACTCACCCATCCATGGTAGTGCAAACGGTACCAGGGAAGTGTTCTCACCACACCAGCATGAGTGACATGACATTGCTGTGGCCAGAGAAGGGGCTGATTGTCCCTCCCATCTATTTCCCCCCGTCTTTAAACAGAATAAATTTTGGGCTCTGATATTTACCATGCCCTGTAATTTCTAGCACCACACAGCCCCATTTTTTTACATCAGTTATGTCATAGCCTGGCCTATTTGTTGGTGACAATAAAGAGTCCCTTCACCTCATGCTGAGATCCCAGATGTCTCAACACATTACAGAATCAGCTCAAAGTCCAAAACCTCATCTAAATCTTATTAGTTCAACAGTCCCTAATTTTATCATCTAAATGGGGCATGGGTGAGACTTCGGGTATAATCTATCCAGGGGCAAAGTTCCATCTACAGATCTTTGATACTAGAAAACAAGGTAGCTGCTCTCGAAATACAATGGTAGGACAAGCACAGACTGCCAGTCATAGACATTCAGTTCAACCAAAAAAATAAAAAATAAAAGGTATCACAGGTCCAATTTTGAAAACCATTGAGGGAAACTATTAGGTATTCATGCCTGGGAACTACCCTTCATCCACTATCTGAACTTGAGGCTGTGAAGTCTGGTCTCCAGCCTTCATCCTCTAAGATCGTGGCTCTGTCCTATGAGTTATTCCTCCTCTCTCATAAAAAGTAGCACATGGTTTGCAACTGAATAGCTTTATCCATGTGTTTCTTGACTGTAGACTTTTATAGGATCAACACCCTGCTTTCATTGGATACTGTCTCCTTTACAGTGTTTCTGCTATATAAAATTCTCAAGAGCCCCGTGGGTCTCCTGTGTATATCATAGACACTTCTTCCATTAGACAAGAGCGCCTCCACAGGTCTTTCCTAGATATCCCTATCTCTAGTTTTGCCTTCCACTGAGATGCCCATGGTACAATCCTCAAAAGTTTTCTGGGTGTTCTCTGGTACTGACCTAGGTAATGTGTGAGTGGCAGCATCAGTCTCCTCAAGGAAACTTTTGTGTGACTGAATACTCTGAACTTCCGATCTTCTCAGAGATATTAGAAAAAAGTCATACAGCCACACCCTCAGCTTTTCTCCCAAGCCATGCTTTCCTGACAGTGGATCTCTTAATTTTAACATTTTTTAGAATCTGGATAGGCTGAGGATTTTCAAAATTGTCAAAGTCTGGTTTCTTTTTGTTTACTATTTCCTCAATCTATCTTGCATTTTTCTCTATGCAGCAAAAGGACAGGGCTGCACCTTCAAAACTGTGATTGTAAATTTCCTCAGCTAAGTATTCAAGTTAATTCCTCACAAGTCTGTTTTCCACACAACCACAGGACACATTTTCACCAAGCTTTTGGCCAGTCCATAGTAAGGGTCTCCTTTCCTCCAGTTCCTGAGAACCTGCCCCTCACTTCCTTTCGTTCACCAGCACCCACTTTAACATCCACATTCCTACCAACAGTCTACTCAGAATGATGTGGGTATTTCCCAAACATGTTCCTGTCTCTTCTTAGTTCTCACCGGCAGAGTCATTAACATTTACACTTGTGCAGTCTATCATGCACGTCAACATTCCTCCAGCCTCTGCCCACTGCCCAGGTCCAAAGCCTGTAACTGCATTTTTTTCACATCAACACCACATTCCTTGTTCCAAATTCTTAGTTTTCTAATATTGCTGTAACAAATGCCCACCAAATAAGTGGCTTCAAGTGACATGAGTTTCTTTTCTTACAGTTCTAGAAGCCAGAAGTCTGAAGTGAGTCTCCTGAGACTAAAACCAAGGTGACAATAGGGATGAATTCCTTCAGAGTCTCTAGGGGAGAATCTCCTCCCTGATTTTTCCTGCTCCCTTGGCTCATGGTCCGTTCCTCCTTCTTCAAAGCCAGCTGTCACCATCACTCTGGCCTTGTACCCAACTGCACACCTCCTTGCCTTACCCTGGCTCTCTCTTCCCCCTTTTGAACACCCTTATGATTGCAGTGCCCACCCTGAACAATTCAGAATACCATCCCCACCTTAAGGTCAGCTGATTAGCAACCTTAATTCCACCTGCAACCTGAATGTCCCTTTGCCACATGAGATAACACAGTCATGAATTATGGGGTTAGGATATGGACATCTTGGGAGGGCCATTATTCTGCCCACCTCAAGGAGGATTGTGATGGAGACTGGTGCCCTGGATTCTGGATGACTGCTCGGACAAAGGTGCGGATCATATCTGCTATGGTTTGGATCTTAAATGGCCCCTAAAGGCCCATACGCTAAAGGCTTGGTTGTCAGCCTGTGGCTCTATTGAGAGGAAGAACCTTTAAAAGGTGGGGCTTAGTATAAGGAGGTTAGATCATTGGGGGTATACCATTAAAGGGGATATCAGGACCCCAGCCCCTTCTCTCTCTCCCTCTCTCTGTCTCCCTACTTCCCAGCCACCATGAGATGAATATGTTTCCTCCACCAAGTGCTTCTGCCGTATTGTTCTGCCTCACCCTAAGGCCCAAGACAGCAGGCCAAGTGACCATGGACTAAAACCTCTGAAACCAAGAGCTAAAAATAAATCTTTACTGTTATATTAGTTAGCTTTTTCATTGCTGCAACCAAAATACCTGGCAAGAACAACTTAGAGGAGGAAAGGTCCATGTGGGCTCATGATTTCAGAGGTTCAGTCCATGGTTGGCCGGCTCCAAGGCAGAAACCTTGTGGCAGCAGGGTGTGGCAAAGGAAAAGATGCTCAACTCATGGCAGTCAGGAGCAGAAAGAATGAGAGCAAGAGGCCAGGGACAGATAGAGCTTTCAAGGCCATGACCCCGTGAACCACCTCTTCCAGACATGCCCCACCTCTGAACGCTTCAACAAATGAGCTTTTCTGGGGGACATTCTATATCCAAACAATAGCAACTGCCTTTAAGTTTATTTATCTAGGGTATTTTGTCACAGCAATGGAAAGCTGACTAACGCAACATCCAAAACAAGAAAGAGTTATCACCTTAAACTCTTGAAGTTTTAAAATGAAATTAAAACAATACATATGTTGATAACAGACAATACATATGTTGATAACGAGTAATTACTTGTTTAGAATTCCCTCTTCTGGCCCTCAGGATTTAGAAGAATGATCTTTGAGGCCACATGTATTGCTCTTTCTGTCTAAACAATGCATGGTCATTTTGTGATCATGTAATTCCAGCAATATACTCACTCAGTCTTTGATAGCCACCTATCTGTGGCTAGGTCTGATGGTACTATGGGTGAGCTTGGGATTATTATCAGATCCATGGAATGTATGGGAAAATAAAGTTGGAGGAATTTGGGCAGAGTTTTAGTTAGAAATTCAAATGTAAAGGTTCAAGTTTTAAAACAGTGATAAGATTTATAACCATTGCCTAACTTCTATATTTTCCAAATAATATCTACTTATTTAACCACAAGAAGTAAAGCACCAGCCTCACAGGGAATCTACAGTCTAGCGATAACAATATTTACAACAAAACAGTAAACATTTATCGAGCATGAGGCAGGCTCTGGGCCAAGCTATTTGAATATGAACTTTCATTTGGGGGAAACCAGAGATATGTCTAAGTGATAATGTAAAGTAAGAAATAAGAGATTCTAGGGAGGATGGAAACTAGTATGCCCTGTGACTTACACGGTATTTTATTTTATCCTTTCAACAGCAGTATAAAGTAATATGACTTAATAGATTAATACATAGGTTCAGTGAAGGGAAGTAACTTCTCTAAGTTCACACAACTTTATGGTGGCAAATTGAAACTCAAGCCTAAATGTTCTGACTCCGCAGTGCATATCTTTTCACTACAACCTTGTATCTTCTAAGAAGCACAAGCAAGGTCTTTGGAAGACCCAGGAGCAAGATGTGTCTGCATGGCATAACCAGGGACAAGCGTACAGGAGGAAAGGATGGAATTAGGTGGATAGAGGTGGCAGAAGGACATTCATGCTGCGCTAACAGAAGAGCGAGAGCAACAGCCTGCCTGTCGAGTGCTCATCGTATGTCTGGGAAAACAAAGAGCTTGGTTAGCTGGATATAGAAACAGGAAGGAAATAATGGAGAAGCAGCCTGGACGTGTTGACTGGGTTCCAATCTGAGGATTCTGCATGCAAGCTATGGAGGGTCACCATCTTTAGTGGGCAAAGGGGGCCCACTAAACATACATGAGCAGGGAATTGATGTCACCAGGGATGGGCTTCAGAAGCACTGGTCTCACTGTAGTTCGTAAAGTGTAGTCCCCTTGTGGGTTGATGAGGATCTGGATTACAGGGATGGGAAAGGGAACAGGAAGGATGGGGCTGTTGCACAGCAGATGTGAGAGGCTGCAGGACCAGGCTCGACAGGATGTGACAGCACATGGAATGTGGGAACATGAGGAGGGAGAAGCTGAGTGGAGTGCACCTGATTCTGGGGTTTCCCGCTGGGGAAAGCAGGAGAGAGCCTGGGCTTGTCTTAGTCTGCCTTGTGCTGCTATCACAGAATTCCACAGACTGGGTAACTTTAAAAACAACAGAAGTTTTTTTGGTACACATGGTTCTGGAGGATAGAAAATTCAAGATGGAAGGGCTGTGCCTAGTGAGGGCCTTCTTGCTGCATCATGGTGCAGTGGAAGGCATCATATGGCCAGAGAGCAGGTGCAAAAGAAAGAGCAGCTGGCAGCCTCCAGCTCTTTCATGATCAGCATTACCGTGTTAGTGAGGGTGGGGCCTGGTGACCTAAACACCTCCCATTAGGCCCCGCCTCCCACAGCTGTTGTATTAGGGCTTAAATTTCTGTATGGAAGTTAATAAATTGCCAAACCTTGGTATCAACCAACACACACGTCAACAAGTGCCTAGAGCCCAATGCCCTATACCTTGATGTCAAGATAGACTGGGCACTCGGGTGCAGAACAAGACCTAGAACATTTGGTATCCTCAGGGGAGGCAATTTTCCCTTTTCTCAGGGAAACTTGCCCCTTCCTTGAGAATATGGAATAAACGAGCCTCACATGGCTCACATTGGTCATGCAAAATATGTACCCTGATGACTTCATTGTCTGGGTGCTCTAATTAAGGACTCCCTGAGGACTGCAGACTTTGATGTCTCAACTCTGGGGAGAACGCGCACTCCACCCTGGACCATTCCAGTCGGGATTCTGGCCTCCTATCTGCAGGAACTTCCCAGCCCGTGATGCTGGATGTGGTCATTGACCCTGATGTGATGAGTGTCCACACTGTCTACAGCATGCTGTCGTGTGATTGTTTATTTTGATTTCTAAGCTGGCTCCTATAATCCATTTGCCTTCATAATAAATCACTCTTGCTTCTAACAAATGAAGCCTCATGATCTAATTCTTTCTTCAAGCAGAACATTTTCCAACAGGTGCAATCCAGGAGCACCCTGAAACCACAGCACACTGGTAACTGGACAGCAGAGATCGAGGTGCCCAAGGGAGTGGGGAATGGGGTGCTGGGTCTTGGGGAGAGCTCAGAGCTACAGGTCCCGTTCCAGGAGTCCTCCACAAGATGCCGAAGCTAGTACCATGGAGAGGAGATGCGAGCAGGGAAGGGAGGAGGGCCTGAGGCTACTGTGACAAAGCCACCTTTGGGGGGCTGGAGGGAAGGGAGAGCCAGTGAATGACAAGGGAAGGTGTCTTGGATTTCAAGGCTGGACAGCATCCAGTGCTGCACGGGAGCCAGGATGACACGGCTGGACAAAGGTATTGGTGTCAGTCAGCACTGAGTCCTGAGCAGGGACTGAGCATGCCACAGCTGCGCTCCATGGACTCCTTGGATCAGCCTATGAGGGAAGGACTGTACAGGTTGGGAAACAGCTGGAAAGTTCATCAGGTCATGGCCAACGCACAGTGGATCCTGCATATCCTGCAGCGCCAGCTCTACTCCTAAGTCTGTGCTCCATTTACTCTTTTATCTTTATTTTTTTTTAATTTTGTGGTACCGGGGATTGAACACAGGGGCATTCTACCTCTGAGCTACACCTCCAGTCCTATTTTTTTATTCTTTATTTTGAAACAGGATCTCGCTAAGTTGTGGAGGGCCTTGCTAAGTAGCTGAGGCTGGCCACGAACCTGCAATCCTCCTATCTCAGCCTCCTGAGTACTGGGATTACAAATGTGCACCACCATGCCCAGCCTCTTTTATCTTTAATTGTAGTAACAACACATAACATGAGGCCCACCCTTTTAACACTCTTGTCTATAAGTCCGATGCTGTACATCAGACCTCTAGAACACACTCGGCTTGCTCAGCTGAAACCTCATATCCCTAGAACTCTTCATGTTCCCCTTCCCCCAGACCCTGGAAACCACGATTCCATTCCTTGCTTCTGTGAGCGTGGCTGTTGCAGATAACTCCTACCAGAGAATCACGCAGCATTCGTCCTCCTGTGATTGGGTTATTTCACTGAGCAGAATGTCCTCACGGTCCCTCGACATTGTCAGATATTTCAGGACTTCCTTCTTTTTAAGGCTGAATAATATTCCACTATATGTAGGTAGCACATTTTCTTTGTCCCCTCGGCTGGACATGGAGTTTAAGATTGTTTCCACATCGTAGTGCAGACCGCCCTTGGAGACCCTGACTTCAGTTCTTTTAGATAAATATATCCAGGAGTGGGATTGCTGGATCCTGTGGTAATTCTATAGGAATTTTTTAAGAGCCTCCATCTTCTTAAAAGATGCCGTAGCAGCGGCACCATTTCACACTCGCGCCCGCAGCCTGCGAGGGTTCAGCATCGTCAGCCCACCCATGTTCCTTTTCATTCATTTTACAACAGGCACCTTAGCAGGTGTGCAGCGGTATCTCATCCTGGTTTTACCTGTATTTCTGTGAAGATTTGTGATGTTAAGCATCTTTTCATGAACCTGTTGGCCATTTGGATCTCTTCTTTGGAGAAACATCTATTTGAGTCCTTAGCGCATTTGTAAAGTTGGGCTGCTAAGCTTTTTGCTATGGTGTGTAGGAGTACACTTCTTTCTGAGCGCAGTGTCATTTCATCCTAGAGAGAGCAGTACAAGTGGCCACGGGGACGCACAGGGCCCTTCATTACCACTTTGGCGGTTAAAAACAATAGTTACAATGGAAATAACCGACCTTCACACCTGGTACTAAAATGCAGCTGTTTTCAAAATAATGTGTATGAAGCGGTGCAGAAGGATGCTTGTGATGTGTGGCTGAATGAACAGAGGGCAGGGTCAAGGGAGATGAGTAGGTAGTTAGGGAGGGAGGAGCAGGGAGGGGGATGTTATAGTTAGATATAGAATGGCCCTTGAAGAGCTCATAAATTGGTGTTTGGAGCTGATGTAATTAGGTCCTGAGGATTGTAAGCCCAGAAGTGGATAAGTCCATTGTAGCGAATTTACCTGGGTGGTACCCGGTAGGCCAGTAGGGTGCAGCTGGAGGTGGGTGGGCCCCTGGGGGTGCGGCCTTGGGGATTATATAAAGTGTTCCTCCTCCCCCTGCTTGCTCTCTGTTGCTCCTGGCCTCCATGATGTGAGGAGCACAGCATGGGCTTTTCCTCCGCCATGCCCTGAGATCCGCGGTCCCCAGCTTCACATGGACTGAGCCCGAAACCATAAGAAAATAAATCTTCTTTCCTCTAAGTTATGTGGTCAGATATTTAGAATATGGCCTCAAGAACGCTGACGGGTAGAGGAGAGAAAAAAAGGTGGGTTTGGAGTTGGAGAAGTGAAGCTCTTGGGGGACGCTGGAGATGAGCTTGGGCAGGGGAGCGTTCACATTTTACAAAAACATGAATGTTCCCACTTGTTAGAACCACCATTTCTTCAGGGCAGCTGAAGCCTGACTCTCTTTGTAGTCTGCAGCCCACGCAGACCCGCTGGAACCCTCGGCCAGCAACTTCCATGTGCTCACAGGAAGCAGTCTCTTGCGAGGAGCTGACCCCACAAGGTTGACTGAGCCTCATCCTGGGTAATAGCAATAATCCTCTCTGCGATTTTTATTTTTTATTTTATTTATTTATTTATTTATTTTTGCAGTACTGGAGATTGAACCCAGGAGCATTCTACCTCCGAACTACACCCCCAGCCCTATTTTTTATTCTTTATTTTGAAACAGAGTCTCACTAAGTTGCAGAGGGTCTCACTAAGTAGCTGAGGCTGGCTGCGAACCCGGATCCTCCAGTCTCAGCCTCCCAAGTACTCAGATTACAAACCTGTGCCAATTTTTAAATGCACTAGATACGGGCTATGCGCAGTGTCTCTTTTAACTTTTATAACCCCTATTTATTCATTCATTGAGCAGTCTGCTAGTGATTTTTGTGCTCCTAAATATAATTTTTAAATTCTATACTTAATTTAAAAAAATAATCGAAATTTTTCGTGTTATTACAGTGAAAAAATGAAAGTAAATGAATGTGAAGAAAGGGAGGGGTGAGAGAAAATGGGGAGAGAGGGAGGTGACGATTTCTTTATGTAAAATAATTCTGCATAAGCTAAGTTAAAGTAACATTTACGTCAGTGAAACAACCGTCACATTTTTTATATTTTTCTTGGTGTGTTGTAATTATACATCATAATGAGGCTCAGAATGATAGAAACATCCACGCGCACAGCACTTGGTGTGTTCCCCTCCAGATCCCTCCCCGCTCCCTCCTCCTCCCTGTACTTTTTATTGAGATTGAAATAGATAGCTTTATATATGCACATAGCATTATTTGAATGTTTCCTTCATCAAGTCTCCCCTTTTCACTCCCTCCCCCTCTCCCATTCCCCTTCCTCTATTCTGCTGGTATTGCTCCTCGTTTATCTGAAGTCCCTTTTGTTTCCCAATTTCTCTCTAGCTTTGACATCCGAGAGGAAACGTATCCTCATCACACGTAAGTAAGAAAGAGCACTACCTAGATGCGGAATCTCAGCATCTACACGGACGCCTGCCGCAGTCTCGGGCTGCCTCCCCAGGCCGCGCGCTGCTCTCAGAGCAGAAGAGCTCAGAGCTCAGAAAACGCAGCTGAGGGCAGAGCCCGGGCCCTGGCCCTTGGCCTCCCTGCATGACATTTTCACGGTGTCTTTCTCTTTTGCTGCTGGACTTAGAGCTGTGGGGTTGCTCTCACACAACTGACTGTAGCGCTTACCTCTGTGACTAAGCACAAGTGACAAACAGCAAGGCCACCCAGTCACAGACCGAGCAGGAGCCTCTCGCCCTCCATGGACAAGAGCAGCAATAATAAATGCTAGCATCCTCTGCGAGCCAGGCTGAGTGCTAGGGTCTCCATGTGCATCAACTCACTAAGCCTCGCAGCTGCTCCCTAAGGTCAGAACAACTGCCTTCCTAGTGCACAGAGGCGGCCTGTGCAGAACCTAAGTCCCGGAGTGTGGCGGGACGTGCAGGGCTGGTCACTGCTCAGCGGCTGGCTTCCAGGGTCTTCCTCCTCAGCCCGGTGTCACACTGCCTCCCGAGGAGCGGGGAACCTGTTTAGGCAAGCCAGTCTTCATTCTGCTTCCTTTGTGGTCCACAGAGCAAGCTAAGACACCTCCATATTGAAGAGGCAACCGGTCCAGCATCCCCCAAAGGGGGAGCTCCTGTGTGCATGGGCTCCCTTCCTGGGCCGGAGCCATGCTGATCTGCCCATGTCAGGAAGACAAGGTGGCAGCCCCCGGAGGTTAGAGAGGAGCGGGCATCCTTTTGCTTTTTTACCTCTCTGGAGCACCCTCTGAGGTGACCATCCAGCCCCCCCCCACTTTACAGACCAGCCACCCAAGAATGAGAACTCTGTCCAAGACCAGAAAGAATTTGTCTACAATTCAATCAAACAGAATTGTGGGGCCTCTTTAAACAGTGTCCTAAAACTACTGCAATGTGTCATTTAATCCCCTTAGTGACTCTCCGCCTGGCTCCCAGGCCTCACACAGGCCACAGTGTCATCTGAAGGTGACGAGGCGGGCCCTTACCCAGACCCTAGGCGTGCTGTCGCTGGAGACCGGAGCCCCCTGCACTGGATTCCCAGGGAGTGTGCCTGCGAGGCACCTTGTCTCCCTGAGCAGTGGCAGGAGCAGGCTTTGATGTAATGCTTGGTGACGTTCCCCAGGAGGGATAGGAAACCGCACTCATGGACAACTCGAACCATTTCTTCAGGGCAGCTGAGCCACAGAGCACCCTCGATGTCTTTGTAGAGCGCAGCCTGTGCAGACCCTCTGGAACCCTCCAGCCAGCAACCTTCTGTGCTCACAGGAAGCAGTAGCTTGGGAGGAGCTGACCCCACAGGGTTGGCTGAGCATCATCCCTGGTAAGAGCAATAATGCTCTCTGCCTCGTCTCAAGTGTGCCAGACATGGGCCATGTGCAGTGTCTCCTCAAACTCTTACAACCCCTATACATTCATTCATTGAAGAGATACTTACCGAACGTCTGTGATGTTCTAATCACTAGGATTCTAGCCATGACACAAACAGGGGTGGCCCCTCCAGGGGCGTCTGACAAGTAAAGAGGCATCGGCCGAGCTATAGATGAGCAGCCCAGGAAAGGAAGTAGGACCATGCACCATGTGGGTGAGGGGCTGCTTCCCGAAAGGTCAAAGTCTGTCCAAACAGACAGATGACAGGACACCCGCTGCTTGGTTTGCAAAGGAGAGAGAGAACCGGGTTGCCCAGGTGGGGGAGACTCTAAGACACAAGCTGTGGACCTGTGGCCACAGGGTGGCAGCAGGGTAGAGTCCAGGGGGAGGTTGGTGGAGAGGGGACCTGTGGGTAGCTGCTCCCGGGAACGTGGCTCCTGAGAGGGTGGGGGGCAGGTGTATGGTGGAAGAGAGCAGGTGAGGTGTCAGGTAGCACAGAACAGTGGACCCCAGGAGCTCTGGGAGTCCCCTTGGGTGAGGGTCAAGAATGGGATAAAGAAAGTTTCCATATTTCCAGAGAAGTCTCTAGAGCGAGAGAATGAGTTACTTACTCCTCGCCATCAAGGCGAGTGCCCCAAACATGGATTTTCTAGGAGGATTTAGGTGGCGCTGTAAGATCACATGGGAATTTCACATCCTGCTTGTATTCCTCCTGTGGTTGCTATAACAAATGGCAAACACTGACTGTCTTCAAACCACGGGAGGGTCTCCTCTCACAGTTCTAGATGGCAGAACCTGAGATCAAGGGGTCACGGGGTGGTTGCCTTAGGAAGTTCTGGGGTAAAATGTGCCCCTAGCTTCTCCTGACCCCTGGCAGCTGCAGCAGTCCGCGGAGTGACTGTCCGATCCGGGCATCTGAATCCTCTACCTAAGGAGTCGGTCCCTGGGTTGGCGTTGCCATGGCTGCGAGAACGTCCAGAAGATGAGCATTCCAAAGAACCCCCAAATGCTGAAGAGGGGGAGCCACGCCAGGTGGGGCAAGGCACTCGGTGAGAGCCACCCCTCGCGTGACACCCCACGTCACCTCGCCTTTCTCTGAAGACAGCGAGTCCACGTTCTCTGACAGTTTCATGATGCTTCAAGATCTGTCCCCTCCGGAGTCGTTCTCTGGGGACTCCATTTCCCCAACTGGTGAAATGGGAAAGCAGCATGTCGCCAGCCCGGCCCGCAGCCCAGGACATCAACACCCTCATCACCCTCAGTGTGTCACTGTGAGGGTCTGTGGCACACACATGGGCTTTGTGTCACTCTTTACCTCAGAGATGCAGGGGAACTGGCTTTCAGGACTGAGCCCGGTGCTCAGCATCTGAGCAGACGTTCATTCAGCATGTGACTTTCCAGAAGAAGCTTCCAGATCTGTGGTGTGGCCCAGGGGCCTCTTCAGAGAGAGCAGAAGATGGGCTCCTAGCTAAGGACATGGCTGCCTTCTCCTCCTCCTCCTCCTCCTCCTCCTCCTCCTCCTCTTCCTCTTCCTTCTTCTTCTGGTACTGGGCATTGAACCCAGAGGAATTTACCTCTGAGCTACACACCTTGCACTTTTTTTGTTTGTTTGTTTGTTTGTTTTGAAACAGGCTCTCACTAGGTTGCTGGGAGTCTTGCTACATTGCTCAGGCTGTCCTCAAACCTGCAATCCTCTGGTCTCAGCCTCCCAAGTACCGTGCTTGCAGGTGTGCACCACCACACCTGGCTATGGTCTTCTTCTTTGACCAATGAGCAATGTCACTCGACTCCTTAGCAAAACCTCAGTCTCCTAATCACCAGTTAGGGTGAGATGGCTCCCTAACTAGTATCACAACTTCCCCTTGCTTTCCACCAAGTCACCCATGCCCTGAATAACCCTCCAAAATGACAGCTTTCGACTGGGTGACTTGACATGGCATCCACTCACAACTCCACCATCTAATGACGAACTAACTTTAAACTTGATTTTTCACAACGTATGAGTGAGGATCCCTTGCTGCAGCCGCCGCCCACCTCGCTCAGAGCTGCCCCACGCAGTCGAGCAGGTTTTACACTGTACACGCACGGTTGCAGCCTCGTGTGGCTGACCATGCAAGGCACCCACTGACAGTTCTCACTGTGCACTTGCCTCTGCCCCACCAGGCACACTTTGTGCCCTTCTTCTTCCACACTTTAGTTGCTATTGAATTATGTTTGTTTTATGTTATTTTATTTAACTTTTTATTTTTTTGCACTGGGGATTGAACCCAGGGGCATTCTGCCTCCGAGCTACACCCCCAGCCCTATTTTTTATTCTTTATTTTGAAACAGGGTCTCACTAAGTTGCGGAGGGCCTCACTAAGTAGCTGAGGCTGGCTTCGAACCTGCGATCTTCCTGTCTCAGCCTCCCAAGTACTGGGATTACAAGCGTGTGCCACCATGCCCGGCTTATTTTTGTTTTAGGTTTGCGAATATGTTTGTGTTTACAGAAACAAAGAGTAATACAGTAAATACCTCCATACCTAACTACCCACTGTTAAATATGTATCATATTAATAGCTACCATACTTGTTTTTATGTGTTGGTTTGTTTATTTTGTGGTACTGGGGATTGAATCCAGGGCATTCTACCTCCATGCTACACCCCCCAGCCCTTTATATTTTTTGTTTTGAAACAGGGTCTCGCTAGGTTGCTGAGAGTCTCACTATGCTACTGAGGCTGGTCTTGATCCTATGATCCTCCTGTCTCAGTCTCCCGAGTACTGGGATCACAGGTATGTGCCACCATGCCCAGCTTTGTTTTGATTTTTTTTAACTTTTTATGCTCATTTATTGGTGCATTGTAATTATACATTTTGATATGTGTCAGGGTATGAACATCATACGTGCACACATTGCACATTTAGCCCTCCCTTCAATCCCACCCTATTCCCTCTCCCTTCCCTCCCTTTCATGCTCCGGATAGTGATTGAGTCTTATAGGTTTGTGCATGTACATCATGTGCTATAGTGTGTTTCCCTCCACCCCCCTCCCAACTCCCTCAGTTAGGTCACCTTCTTTGTCCATCTAAAGATTTCTTCTTCTTCCCTTCTAAGTCCCTTCTATGTAATGAACAACATGTTGCAGATGGAGTTGAAGTTCATTTCTTACCCATCTTCAATTCCATTGTCTCCCTCCACCCAAAGCCACCACCATTGTGAATTTGACGTGCATTTATCCAGTTGACCTTTTAATACCTCCCAAACAAATGTGTCCACACTCACCGTTAGACCAGTCAGGCATCATGAGCTGCACACAGCAGAAAGCTCTCTGGTTAAGTTTAAGCAGGAAATAGATGCTTAAGGATATCAGGTTGCTCTCACTGGGTTGCAGAAACAGGGTTGGAGGGTACCCAGCGGGAATCCGATCCCAGACCACATCAGCAACTAGTGTACTGGAAGACACTGTCCCACCACGGCAGACACTTGCCCCTAAAGCCAGCCTTGCCATCCTCTAGCCCCCCTGAGAGCGCCATCCCAGAACCTCGACCTATGTCCCGCCATCTTCACCAGCAAGTGATGCAAGTATGGGGACCAGGATCCCTTGTCCCCAGTTCTGATGTGGTGTCGGCAGCAGGTGGAGCTGATGATCTGACTGACACAAAACAAGGGCTGGCTCCAAGCCGGAGCGGGATGCACTGGAAGGAAAAGCGACGGTTTGAGGGTTTGGAATCCTAGAAACGCAGGTAGAAAGGATGCGAGTAACACAGCTGCTCCTTCCAAGCGCAGACACTGCCCGATCAGGGCGAGTGGTGAGTTGGGGAAAGCGCGGGTTGGACGCATGTCATGTGCCGGTGCTGGAGGCCACGCAGCATCCCTAGGTTCCTGGTGTGCTGCCAGAGGTGCTGACGCTGTTCACATCCGTGGGGTCTTTCCAAGTGCCATAGCATCTTGCCGGCATCAAAGATGTTTGACTGGTGATTTCTTCCTTCTTCTGGATGTTCTAGAATTCCAAACTTTGTCTCTTTTTACACTCGCTACGGGCACATAGACTTCGGGCTAAACCAACAGGTCCACAGAGTGGATATGAAATAATCCACCACACCAGGTATAATGGTAACGAGGGGTAACCTTTGAAATGGCTTCGGCTGATTATACGTTTGAGTTTTGGCCACTCAGCTATAGCTTGCTAATTGGTAAATAATTTGGTCCCTGTCGGAGAGGGAGGCAATGACAGGGACTAACTGGTTCTTCATCCACATTCTGGGAGATGGCAGAAACCCAGCGTCTTTGGGGGAACGATTATTGCAACAGGCTCAGAGCTCAGCCAAATTGGAGCAGTGAGACACATTCAGTGAGAGCTCCAATCTGCCAGAAACTGCCGTCTACGTTTGCAGAAACTGCTGTCTGTGTTTGCAAAATGGCCTTCGGAAGTACGGTGCATGCTCCACTAACAGGGTGCGGTTTGCATTCCTCAATGACCATAAGCAATCTGAGAGGCACAGGGATTCCACAGCGTTTGGCTCCTGGACTGTGTTGCCATGCAAAAGTCCAGCTCCTCAGCTCTGCAAAAATCCTGGCTGGGGGAATTGCAAAGGCCCGGCCTCTTCCCAGCAGAGGAGGCACCCTGTGCTCAGACCACAGGAAGAAATAAAATAGCGCTGGCCACAGTCACCAAGAAAGAAACAAGAAATGGTGCTTGTCTAAGTTGCTTTTGGTGCTAAAACAGAATGCCTGAGATTGGGTAATTTATAATTAGCAAAAATTTATCTGCTCATGGTTCTGGAGACTGAGAAATCCAAGATCGTGAGGCAGTATCTGGTGCATCCCTCTGCAGAAAGTCACAGAGAGAGTGAGTGAGAGCAAGAGATAGAACAGGCAGACACGCGCCCTCTCATAACCGGCATTAATCCATTCGTAAGTGTGGAGCTCTCAGGACCTAAACACCTCCCATTAGGCCCCGCCTCCCAACACCGGTACATTGAGAATGGAGTTCCCAGCACATGG
Organism: Glis glis; assembly: GCA_004027185.1. Classification (NCBI taxonomy): domain Eukaryota; kingdom Metazoa; phylum Chordata; class Mammalia; order Rodentia; family Gliridae; genus Glis; species Glis glis. The sequence continues at coordinate 3,835 of PVJS01010220.1, read as the reverse complement.
TTTTTGAGGGTGGCATGCAAACCACAGCAGTACTTGTTCATCCCCTTGGTGATGAGCTACCCTGGTTTGCCAGGGGTCACCTCAGTGAGGGGGCAGGTTGAGGAATAGATACCTGCATGCCACTCCTTCACTCTTCTTTCTAACCAAGCTTGCACAGAGACCCTGCAGCCTCAGGACACACCCTTCCTGTCTCATTTGATTGTGATTAAACACACTCAACATGAAATGTACCACTCTAACCACTTTTAAGGGCACGGTTGGGAGACATTAAGCACATTCACACAGCTGTGCAGCCGTCACCACCATCTACCTCCAGAACCTTCTCCTCTTCCCAAACTGAAGCTCTGTCCCCATTAAACACTGACTCCCCAGGCCCCTCCCCAGCCCCGGCATCCACCACCCCACTGTCTGTCTCCATGAATGTGGTAACTCTAGGGACCTCATGCACGTGGAATCATACAATATTTATCCTCATGTGACTGGCCCCTTCCACTTAGCATAATGTCCTCGAGGTCCATTCATGCCCATAGCTTGTGTCGGAATTTCCCTTCTTTTATGGCTAAATAATATTGCATTGTCTGTAGAGGCCATATTTTGTTGATCTATTCTATCCTCTCCTATTTATTTATTTCTGTCAACAAATAAGTCCACTGGGAATAGAGTATGAAATGAAATTGGATCTCTCTCTCTCTCTCTCCCTCTCTCTCTCCCTCTCTCTTTCACACACACACACACACACACACACACACACACACACACACATACACACGAAGAAAATGGGCTTGTCCTGCTCTGTTTCAGACCAGCCTCCAGCTTTCATGGGAAAGCAAATCACCTGCCCGGCACACAGCGCCCTCTTCCATCTGCTGATGGTTGAGGACAGAGGAATCAGTACAAGAAATGACCTGCTGTTTCCCCTGGGCCTGGGATTAAGCAACACACTACAGGATCTCGTCTTCCAATCCGCTAACACTGAACAGGCCATCGGCCCTTTCTTTGTGATGGCTGTTTGACAAGTGGTAATTTAATATTTTTTTATTTTTAGTTTTTTGATAATGGGGATTGAACCCAGGGATATTCTACCTCTTTACTGTTTTTTTTTTATTTTTAAAGCAGGGTCTTGCTAAGTTCTGAGGCTGCTCTCGAACTTGCAATCCCCGTGTCTCAGCCTCCCAAGTGCTGGGGTTATGGGTATGTGCCTCTGTGCCAACCTGAGAAGGGGTAATTTATCAGATAAGAGATTTGGTGGAAAGAGATTGGCAGGAAGAGGAGAGAGACTTTAAAATCATGGGCTTTTCTTAGGAGGAATGTACTTTTTTTTGTGGCGCTGGGGATGGAACCTAGGGACTCACATATGCTAGGCAAGTGCTCTACCACCAAGCTATACCCCCAGCCTTTGTTATTATTATTGTCATTATTATTATATTATTAGTATTATTTTGAGACAGGGTCTCACTAATTTGCCCAGGCTGGCCTCAAACTTGCAATTCTCCTGTCTAGCCTCCTGAGTAGCTGGGATTATAGGAGAGTGCCGCCATACCAGGCAGGAAAGACCCTTAACAGAGACTTCTAGCAGTGAAGCAAAAGGATTCAGGTTACCTCCAAGACTAGGGTTTCCACAGGAAGGCAGAAAATGAAGTAGCAGAATAAAAAAGGAGTGATGAGCAGGTGTCCCTCTCTGGCAAAGACGGGGAGAGGACAGGAGCACCCTCAGGGACTCCTTCTCTTAGTACAGACCCTCGTAGGGAGATGAGCAGGAATTTTTACCCAGAAAAATCTAAGCATCCCTAAGGAAATCCAGCAGCATGATTGAAACAGGTTTTTTTTAATATGCATGTCTTAATAACATATAAATAGAAAACATAATGGATCCAGTGATCAATTCACACATATAATTTTATTATCTATTAAATGAGAAGGGTAGAGGGATTGGAAATGTTTACAATTCCAGGGATGCTTTTGGGGATTTCAGGGATGCATTCAGGCATTTAGGCCAATCTTTCACCCTGCGATGTCTTCTCTCCAAGTCTTCCAGATAGCGAGCTCCGGGTTTAACGTCAACCCCTTTGCCAGCCAATCTAGAGTGCTGCTGCCTCTCAATTTCATCGTAGTGATTATTATCTTGACACTTTCATAAATGTCCCCGTATTTATTGAATTCCCCTTCATGAGCTCAGGACCAATCTCCAGTTTTATCACCGTATCCCCCAGCTTCTAAAGTGGTGTGTAGCACACAATAGGTCATCAATAAATTTTGGACACAGTCTAGCCATTTTCCGGAAGGGTAACATGTTGGAAGCAGAGGGGAGACTCCCCCGATGGCTTTGCCTGATAATATTTTTTGTAAGGAGATGGAGTGTGTGGTGTCGAGGACTTGTGCCTCTCAGCCAGGCGCAGCGCCCCCTCTCGGTAGGTAGGTACCCTGTGATCCACTGGGAATCCTTCAAAGGGGGCTGGATGTGAAGCTGTCTCAGTAGAGGGCACTGGAAAGACACGCACGCGAGAGGAAGAGGCTCCAGCAGTGTCCTGCATAGAGGGGTCAGTCTCCGTGCAGATGTGAGGGCATCCCAGGGAGGTGGCCCCAGAGCACAGTCCAGTTGCTCTGGTGTCTTGCATCTTCAGCCTGGTAACACCCTTTCCTGGTCACTACTGATACAGAAGCCACACCTCCCATGCAGCCCCTGTGTTCCGTGGGACCCAACCCTGGCCCACCATGTGGCCTGTGCTCCCAAAGGTGTCCTGTGGCTGGTGCAGGGACCTAGCCTGGCCACACCAGCACACCTGCTGTGCACTGGCTGGAGCACACCTTCTCCCGTGAGCTAGAGCACCCTTCCCCTCAGCCCCTCCCTGGGCCCCAGCTGCTCTGTCCGCTTTCTTCTGACTTACTGTTGACTTTCATCACAACTCGTGGTTCTTTGTGCCACACTCCCTGCTTCGCCCCCTGTTTGGCCCCTGTCCCCTTGCTGGACTCAGACAGCAGCAACTGACCACACTCCTAACATGGTGGCCCTGCGCAAAAGCCCTACTCGGGGAACTATCATTTCGTTGTTCTCTATCCAGAGGAGGCCACTGATTGTGCCCAAGAGGGCCACACAAAGGACCCAACAGCAGCCCACAACTCAACTGGAGAGAGACAATGAGGGGCCTGGTTTCCAGGACAAATGTTAATTGGCTGAGCTATTTGGTGTCTCTCTAGAATTTGGTGTGGTATGTATAAAAAGACCAGTCTATGCTTGAAATTGTCATAGTTAACCCTTATGGGGGGGATGACCGCCCACCTGAGCCTGCTCCGAGCGCCTCACATGTACTAACTGATTTAATCCTCACGACAATCCAGTTGGATAGGTTACCCAAATCAGCCCCACTTTATAGACGACGAAACAGAGACGCAGGCAGGCCATGAGCAAGGTCAGTGTGGCACCAGCCACAGGTGGCAGAACTTGGACTCGGACCCAAGCTGGCTGATTCAACAGCCCACACTGTCATCATTTACATGACATTAGAATAGGTGCACACACAACAGGAGACACAGAAAATGGCCTTCGAATTAAAAGGTAGCTTTAAACACATCAATCTGATTGCCTGTGGAGAAGGGGAGCCCGACAAAGGGAAAGGAGGACAAAAAGAAAGGACAAATGTGTTGAGGGCTGAGACCCATCTTAGAAGCACACTGAGATTATCATCTTGGACCAGCCCAGTTTGGATACATGGTATCTGGCTGGGTGGGATCTGTCCGCAAACGGACACATTCCAAGGGACCTGGTGTAATCTTCAAGGTGCGGTCTTTGATGGCGTCTCCACCCAGTAATGGTTAATCCCTCCTTCCCCTAAGTTTA